>JAYMSP010004886.1:0-15029 GCA_036897095.1 Plantago elongata
AAATTGGTATGAAGAACAAATTGCAGGAGTGAAAAATTGAACGAGGAAGATGAAGACGAGTGAAAATTGAAAGAGGAGGATGTACCTGGAGCCTGCGCACAGAAGAAATCGAGCTTAGAGGACGGAGGCGCTGTGGAGAAGACGCACTCGAGCGGACGGCGACGATGTGGAGAAAACGGAGGTCGGAGGCGCGACGACTATGGAGAAGACGAAGTGACGAACTGTGGAGAATCGACTGTGGAGTGGAGAAGACGGTGGAGAAGACGGGAGAATCGACTGTGGAGAAGACGATGGATAATCGACTGTGGAGTGGAGAATGTGAAGAAGACGATATTTCGGTTATTTTGAAAAATAACCTAAACCTATGGTTTTCGGTTTTTTTTAACCGAACCGAAACCGGTTAATAATTATTTCGGTTTCGATTTCGGTTATGGTTATTATTTAAATGGTTGAAGTTATGGTTATAACCGGAGTTAAAATTATAGTTATGGTTATGGTTAATAACCAACCATTTCCACCCCTAGATTAATGCAACTTTCAAATTAGTTACAAATAATATACTGTATGTTGCTTATTGTAGTGTGAACATTTGAAGTTGTGGATCCGATTCATCCCTGATTCGGTAAAAGATAGAGTCCAATGAATATTTACTACTCCCAGAAGTATAATAATTTTTCGTTTTAGATGTCCTATCAAAATGAAACAATTTTACGTTTATGGAATAACTCCACAATACAACTTATTTTTATCTCAAACTTATTCTTATCCATATACTACACATTTTTCTTAAAAAATGTACATATGCGAAATATTCGTTATAAATTGGACGGTTAGGTATATCCAAATTTTGCAGTCAACATTGAAATTGACTGACTAATTGCCAAAATAGCATAGCTACGACAAAGCCTATATAAACGTGTGAATTATAAAGTCAATCGTAGTCTAGATCTTCTCTTGTGACGCGTGTCTCGTTTTAATTGGCTGGTGGGTTGCATGCTTATCCTCTTTGAATAGCATAAAAAAACAAAAACTCATTTAATTGCATGAAAAAACAGGCACATCACTCTATCTGTACCCTATTGCGGCTATCCACAGTATTGCACGTGTTTGATTCCATTTTATTCCTTTTTTAATCCCTCGTTATTTGCCATTTATGAAACTCCTTTTACTATTTTGATGATGATGTCACATTTTAATTACTCGAGGCGTTTAACAATTTGTAAAATTATTTGTAATCGAATGTGAAGCTGATCATGACGTTACGTGTTCAATTCTTTATAATGAGTGAATATATTCTTTATATAAAAATTTATAGTGATTTACATTTAGAATTAAATAATAAATTCATCATGTTCAACTATTATAATTGTAATACTATATCTAAAAAATAAAAAACTTACTTAACAATCTTAATACACTTAAAGTTGTCCACTTCGATAGTAATTACCTAAAATAAACTGAATTGAATTGAACTAAAACTGAATTTTAATATAAAATATAAATAATCAAAGTTAAAATGAACTGAAACAGTTTATAGACGAAGATATTCACTACTTATTAATCCATCAATTTGATAACTATCTTCATTCATAATTTCTTTTGTGTTTGAAATTATACTTCATGAAACGGTGAAAGCTCATGACAAACATTTTATTAAAATATACACTCTCCGACACATTTTCATTTACTTATATTCCGTTTTGATCTGTTTTAAATTGAATAACTTTCTATTATTTTATTCATTATCTCTCGTATTTTATTCATTATTTCATCAACCTTATTATTATCATCTTTCATATTTTATTCACTTTTTTTAAATTTTGTATTCAGTCTCATGAGTGATTCATAGCAGAAAAGATGAACTCTTTCTTATCTTATTCTATTATTTCTCCTATTTTCCATCATAAATAGGTTGTTTTTAATCATATTGGTCGAAAAAATAGGTTGTTTTTAATCATATTGATCGAAAAACCTATTATTGAAACGAAATAGTAATAAATACTAAGTAAAATAATTTTTCATTTTGGGCATCCCACCAAAATAATTCTATAATATAATTTATTTTTTAACCACACATTATTGTGCCCACATGTACTTTTATATTTGCAACTCATTATTAACCACATACTACATATTTTTTTTAAAAAGCGTGCATATAAGAAATGTTTCGTTATAAACGGAAAGTTGGAGTAATAAAACAGGACAAAACACAATAATAGATTACTACTACTCATAATACTACCAGAAAGGCACAGTACACCCAATCCTTTTCCTTCCTAATTTGGGACCTGAGAGACTCTCTATCTCCCAGTATATATCTCTCTCAAGTCTCAGCTCCATTAATTTTGCTGCTCATCGATGAAAAAGATCATCTTCTCCAACTTAGTTTGGATCTTCGGAAACTAAACTAACTAAAAATGGGGCGAAGGAAACGTGAGATAAAGAGAATTGAGGAGAAAATACCAAGGCAAGTCACTTTTTCCAAGAGGAGAAATGGGATCTTCAAGAAAGCTCAAGATTTGGCTGTTCTTTGTGATGTCCAAATTGCTACCATTATCTTCTCCGACACAGGAAAGCTCTTCCAACACTCCACCGGCTCAACCAGGTTAACTTCTTCTACTCCCTCCCTCAGTTCCGGCAAAGTTATTCCGTTCCATTAATAATTTTCTAAGTAGTTAAATATCTAGAAAATTAATAAATTCCTTGTATTTCCTTATTACGTTAACCTAAAGTTGAATATTATGAATATTCATTTAAAATGGCAGAAATTAAAAATAGTTGCTTGTAATGTTTCTAAATCAGAATAATGAATTTCAAGTGATATATATAAATATATAGTATAGATTAAGTTGGCCAGGCCAGTTTAGAAATGAATTATTTCATTTTACTTATGAATCTTCTTCTAGTTATGACATGAGCAGGCCTATAATTAATTAACTAGTGCAGTAAATATTACTATATATATTTTATATATATATATATTCCTTGAAATAAATCTACTCATACTATTAATTAATTAATACTTTGAACCACTGGAAATAAGGTAATGGAGTGTAAAAGTTTTACCAAATCCCAATAAAGTAAAAAGTGGAGCTTTAATTTTGGCCTTGACATGAGATCTTGATCAATTTAAAACCTCAAAAACAATGTACGGTATATTGTGATACAGCTTGTTTTGATGTCTGCATGCATGCCATGTAGTAGGCTAAATAGTAGGCTAAATTCTAGTATTACAAATTGATTGTATTAATGTTAAAATTTAACATATGACATAACTAAACAATTAGAAAAACAACTTTACTGACAAATTTACATAGAATTACAAAATTCCAAGATATTCCCTTCAGTTGTAATTTCCTGAATTTCTCTTATATACTTAAATTACTAATTAACCCTTAATTATAATATTTTCATAAATTACTAATTAAACCTTAGTTATCATCCACTTTATAACTTTCCATGTTGACGAGTTTATAGATTAATTAGGTGATTTGTTAAATATAGTATATAAAAAAAAGTTAAATAGCCTTTTTTTAATTAAAATTCATGAATAAGCTTATCATATTAGTTAGCCCAAAGTTACCAACTACACATTCACATAACATAATTCTTATAGTGATGTACTCATCGAGTTGATAAATTAACTTTAAACAGAGACAACACACATTATTTTATTGTCAGATAATTTGCTTAAATTTTAATAAGCAATTCACATGTTTATAGAATATTGGAGAATAATTATACTCTTGGTCCTTATAGTTTTGAGAAGGACTCTTAAACAAGAAACCTTGTTGACAGATTAGTTTCGTAAAACTTATATAGGTGTTAGATTTTCAATATGTAATTCTCGTTTATCAAGTTGAAGTGGACCTAGACGTTGTAATCACAACAGGACGACTACAAGGAAGGATAGTAATTTGTTGAAACAAGGCTGAAAGTCTCCGGTCCGTACTATGTTGAAAATGATAACTCATAAGTCAAAATCACCAAGTGAACTATCCATTAAACTGCCGAAATGCATTGCTACTAGACGGTAGAATAAGACGAAGTGAGGATATCGTGCTATCTTTAGTGATAAACATACGGTCCAACCATGAGATTTTACCAATATTCAAAGGATATCCTTCAATGGAGCTATTTTTCACTACAAAAGGAAGTACTTCGGGACTCTGAAAACACACTTGAAAGTTCACATCTTTTGATTGATATCTAAGTTTTCTCAAGGTTAACTAAGATTCCCAACATCCTTTCACGTTGCAGGACTTGACCTAAGATAAGATGCCCGTGAAGAAATAACTTGAACTGTTTGCAAATTCATTAGTTTTTATTCACTAGGGAAAGCCTTGTCCACTAGAACAAGTCTTTGGAACATTGAAGGATAAGAACCATGGATCTAGTTTCAGCATAAGTCTTAGTAACTTGAATAAGTTAGTGTGTAGTGCTTTGGTTTTGGTCGTATAACACCAAGCAAGCAAGCAACTAGAACGACATGAAGAATTGGGAGGTAAGTACTTAGTTTGAGAGATTAAGGAAAAATCTTTAGAGTGGGGTGGAACGACGCAGTCTGGGAGATCAAGTAAACCCTCTGGGGGAGCCGAAAATTATTAGCTTGGTAAGCTAGAGAATCAACTCAAATACAAAGTTGGAAACTTTGGTTTAATTGGATTTAGTTAAGGATACGATTGCAGCGGAACTCACCGCCGTCTAAGTAAATTCATCCTTTGAGGCCATGATTAATCGATTAGTTGAAGGATTATGCCACTTTCAGATGCTACTTTGAGCATATTTATCTTGCACTAATCAGTTGCACGACACTTTGAACAAAAGTCTTCCACTATATGATCTACAACTGTCAGCACCTATATCAAGTGTCTTAAAAGTGTATTCACCCTTCCTAAACTTTTAAACCTTGTTGGTACATAGAGAAACAACTACCTATTGCATATGCATGAGATACATACTTCATGTAATCCATTTCACTTGCACAACTTTGCCTATTTTTCTTTAACAGCTTCAAATGTTTCACTAATGGTACATGTGCATAAGCCTTACATCTAAACATTTTTAGTTCAGATTAGTTTCCACGTCTTGCATGCCACTTCACATCTGATGTTGATATGAATGTGTATGGCTCTTATTATTCAAAAATTACATGGTGTGCCAACCGGTTCTGCCCTTAAGTGAATAGCATGGACTTTAATTTCTGTAGGATTTGTTCTGTTGGAACTTTAGTGAATGAATGAGTTTAAATTCTTTCGATGAATTGGTCAGTGTGGCCCAAAACACCAGAAAGAAGCATTTCGTGTAGCGTGTATCTCGTTAAAATGAATTGCACTTTATGTATTAAGTCACTAAAATCACCAAGTTGGGAAAGAGCAATTAATGTTTTAAGTGTATTTGGTCAAATACATGAATAAGTTAAGTCATCTTAAACATGAGAATTCATAATTATATGTGCTAAAATTCGTGTTTGAAGAGAAAAGTAATCGAAAAGGAAGAAGAAATCGGTTTTGGGAGAAATCTGGGAGCTCACCGCAGTGAGCCCTTATGCAAAACGAGCTCATTTGGTCAGTTTAGACCTAAAGTTGCTATTTTCTCAAAATTAAGAATTTTTCTTGTCTCATCATAAATAGACACTTTTCTGAGTTGAATAAATGTGTCCTTTTCAATTTGTGTCCATTGCATGAAGAGTCTACAACTTTAATGGAAGCATATAACTCCTAAAAAAGATCACCTAATAATTATAAATATGTGAAGAAGTTCTTCACAAGAACACACAAAACAAGCAGTATTTGTTTTTTACCTCTTGCTATTCTGGGCATCTTTATACACTCAAACTAAGGTTCGAAATATTAGGCCATTGAAGTGCAACATAGCCTTTTAAGCCAAGTTTTATCCTAGGAGAATGTTGCATGAAACTCGTGTGCATCGTAGCAAGGCAATAGAGTATTAAGAGAGATGGTATAGCTATTAACTGTTCTCGACCCTTTTGTTGTTCTTCACTACTTTATTATTCGT
Organism: Plantago elongata; assembly: GCA_036897095.1. Classification (NCBI taxonomy): domain Eukaryota; kingdom Viridiplantae; phylum Streptophyta; class Magnoliopsida; order Lamiales; family Plantaginaceae; genus Plantago; species Plantago elongata. The sequence goes on from JAYMSP010004886.1 coordinate 6,019, forward strand.
TGATTACCTACTACATTTCCTGCAATCTTAAGACTTTACCAGTTCATAGAAGTATCTGAAGACGACGACGACAACAACACCAACAACAATAGTGAATGATGCTCTTGTTGCTCGTCCAACAGTTTTCAATGAGAAGTTTGGTGGGAGAAACTTCAAACGTTGGAGGCAAAAGATGTAGTTATTACCATTCGGTTGGCGAGCTTTCTAACCTGGCACCAAAGTCGCCCTGTTTTGAGTGGCATCTCATATGTTGCAACTCTTGATGAAGAAATTTCAATCGCTGAAGAAAACTCGGAAAGCAAGAGGCTTTCGATACTTGGTCATATGGAGACTGTAATGGCCAAAATTCGCTCTCCCAGCAAGACTGGCAGATTGGTCTATCAAGGTCACGATCCAATTCACGGTCTCTAAATGAGTTCTCAACCTCGCATGCGGGTTGGGCCTCCCTACTTCCTAGTGGACAGACACGCTAGTCAACACACTTGGCGGGTTTGATAGACATGCGAGCCAATGCACTTGGCGAGTCTGACAGACATGCGAGCCAACATGCTTGGCGAGTCTGACAGACATGCGAGCCAACGCGCTTGGCGAGTCTGACATGCATGTGAGCCAACCTTATCTGACCGACTCGCCCAATCTACCAAAAACGAATTCAACCGACTTGAGATTCGTCCAACCCAATTCGCAATGCCAACCATGTTAGCCTAACGGATTGACCAACCCACGTCGCATGACTAACTCAGTCAGTCAGTAAGCAACTGACTAGACTGAGTCAGCCCACGAAACCACTCCGGACCCGAAAGATAGGAAAAGTGGGTACGGATTGTAACGGTGGGATGGTCTATATAGGAAGGCAGGCGGAAGGAGGAAGTGATGGAATTCGAACTACGAAAAACCCTAGCAATCAATCGAACTCCTCTCACTCAACTCTCAATACTCTATCAGTCAGTCAGACGATCAAGCTCTCAGGCTGTCAGTCAGACATTGCCAATCAGACGGTCAAGCTCTCAGGTTGTCAGTCAGACAATCAAGCTTTCAGGCTGTTAGTCAGACGATCAAGCTTCACCTTCCGCCATCCTACCCTCCCTTATCGACGATCACTAGTTAGCTCCCCTTCACACGATCAACTAGCACATTTTCGGTAGCCATTCAATCCTTGCCGAACCGTCAACAAGATAAGTCAACCTCCATCATCTCCATCTCTCTCATTGTCAATTTACTTATTCTTTATTTCATTACTGACTTGGGTGTCGGAGTACGGTCGGCACCACACCGGGGTCACCTTGGTATCTTACGTCTCTAGGTTTGTTGCTTATTGCCTTGCAAGTCGCCGGTGCCCCCCAATTCATAAACCTAAATTCGATTGTAGATTCTGAGCATCTACATAGACTTTCTATGTAAATGTTACATTTTAACTTGTCTATCATATTCCATGTACATTGTTTACTGTACGGTCTCTTCCGCCATTTTCCTTTGAAAATTGTTGGACTAGAAGTATAGTGCTGAAGATGTTGGAATTCATGGGACAAAATTTCTGAAACTAAATTGGTGGACTCCAGACTTGTGGGGGTTTCAAGTTGAAGAATTCCAAATGCTTTTGGATGACTTGGATTCTGGGAACTTGAAACCCAGTGAATCTTTCTTTGTGGTTGCTCTAATTGAAAAATTACCTTCTTCATGGGTAAATTTTCAAGTTACTAATGCTTAAATTCAAAGAGATGTAGTTGGAATACCTTATTATCAAACTTCATATCCGAGAGGATAATAGGTAGGTCTTGAGCAAAGGAAAACAACCCCTTGATGAAAAGGCACAAGGGCAAATCCAAGAAGCTCAAAGACCGTGACGGAGGTTTTGGCAATAGGGATTTTGGTCCTAAGCATGTGTGCAATGGTGTGTGTCATCATGTAAGAAACTGGCCACATGAAAAAGGACTGTCGTACTTTGAATATACAAAAACCTGAAGAACAGGCAAGTGCCAATGTGGTTGAAGATACGCTTTCTACGATCGTTGAGACTTCAAAATTCTACATGTTGTGCTAGAGGTAAACTTGGTGGAAAATTCTGGAGCCTGATGGTTAGACTTCGAAGCTACTCAACACATATGCTTTGATAAAAGTATATTCTTGAACTACACTCCAATGAGCTAAAGTGGTCGGTGTTGTAATGTGGTCCTCAATATGGCTTCTGACAAGATGCTTGTTCTCAAAGAAGTGCTTAATGTCTCAGATATAATGAAGAACTTGCTTTCATGACCACTCTTGGTGATGGCATGCATTAATTTAGTCTTTGAGTCTGAGAAGTTTGTAGGAAGAGATTGCGTCGTAGAGGGGTTGTTCAAGTTGAATAACTCTATAATGCATAAGTCAATGAATGGATACAATGCTTCTTCGTACTTTGTTGAGCAATCTAATTTATGTTACTATAAAGGCATGTTAGCTACAAATAGTTACAAACTCTTGCGATAGTAGAGTTTGTCTTATATCAATTTTAACAACTATAAGAAATGTGTGTGTTAAAGAAAACAAAAAAGCTCTCCATTTCCCTTCATGGAACTTCTTATTTTTTGAAATGACAAATGTAACTTGAACCCCTGACCTATTTGTTGGGGAAGCGTCTTACCATTGAGTTGCACTCCGTTCCTCTGTGGAACTTCTCCAAACGAATTAATCCATATTGAATTACGAGAATTGAAATTCGTGCAAACAAGAGGAAAGAGATACTTTGTGAAATTCATGTATGAGTGTACAAGGTATTTTTATGTGTACTTGCTGAGAAGTAAAGATGAAGCCTTGGAGGCTTTCAAAAATTACAAAACCGAAGTCAGAACCAACGTAGTGAGCGTATTAAGTCAATACGTAGTGATTCTAGTGGAAAATATGAAGCACCATTTGAAGAGTGGTGTGTTGGTTATGGTATAATTCATCAAAGAACCTCCTACTCCTCAATCAATGAAATTGGTGAATGCAAAAACAAGACATTGAAGGAGATAATGAATGGAATGTTGTTTCATAATTTGTGGTGTGAGGCCCTTCTGAAGGAAAATAAGATTCTTAATATGAGCTTTGGAGATGAGAGCAGCTCTCCACCACCGATGACAGTCGCTCTCCACTACCGACGACCGCCTCCTTCCACCACCGACTCCGATGCCTCCCTACACCACCGATCTCGACGACTCCCTCCACGGCTCCACCCCTCCGCCACACCCTTTGTACTCCGCCCACCTTCACCCCGTCTCCTCTCCCCGCCCACCTTCACCCCGTCTCCTCTCCGCCTCCGCCCACCTCCAACCCTCCACCACAACAGCCTCCATCTTCAAATTTTCAGATTCACTCAAATCTCCACCTCCTTTCTTCATTTCTCTTATTACCGATTTCAATATCCATGGAGGTTGATTATCACAATCAAATGAAGTTGATTTGTTTGGATTTGAAAGAGGCATGCATGTTGGCTTGAATCAGAATTTTCAGTTTTTTATTTTTTTTATTAAATTCGATTATTGTCGGTCAAGGCTCGGACCGTACTGATTTTTTCGGTTCGGTCCAGTCCTGGACTGAACTGATTTAGGTTCGGGCTTCGGGATGGGAAAATGTCTATAAATCGGTCCAGGCCATATCTGTCCAGGCCTGGACCGATGCTCACCCCTAAATGTGACCCGATAATAATCAATCATCGATTAACAATCAAATCATAAATGATGACGAGGTCACTACAATTTGATTACAAGGAAATAGTAAATGATCAACAGAACTGGAGTTGTCGAACCGATTGAGTAATGTAAAAGTGAATGGTGAGAAGAGGAGTATACCGCACTACACATGAACATGCTCATGTGCTCATCATTGTTGGTGTAAGAAGGAATGATATATGTGAACTATGATTCTAACACAAATCCTCACAACTTTCTTACCCATTGGGTAAATTGAAGGAGACGAATTACTGGGAGTCATAGTTCACAAAAGACGGTAAAGTTAATAATAATGGTGCAAGGTTTGGTGTGACATAAGATGGCCCATAACATTGCCCTCTCTTGGAATTGAGCTTGTCCTCAAGTCAATGGAAAATTTGGAAATTGCACTTGCAAAGTTCATTCACATCCCCATGTCGCATCACTGGATAAAATATTACTACATTGGAGTACTAATACTTCATTTTCGAAACATTGCTTCACTTTAACCATTCGTGCATCCAAAATGGCTAATGAATATACCTAGGAACACCATATGTACTTGTCTTAGGAATAACATTATTAGCACTATACTATTTTCTATTTTAGCCTTTAACAGTAAAACGTGAAAAGCATTGTGCATCCTGCAATACTCTGGTAGTTGTAACTGATAAGCAACTGGTCCAACTCGTTTGTGTTATGTGGAATGGTCCAAAATACTTAATGGAGAACTTAGTAGGCCTGTGTAGTAAAGTATTGATGTACTTGAAGGGTTGTAGCTTGAGAAATACCCAATCCCCCACCTGGAATGTTCTCTCAGTCGTGTGTGCCTGTATAAAGCTTCGTTCTCTCCTGGGTTTAAGGCTTAAGACGTGGTCCTTGAGACTTTGAAGCATTTGAGTCCTCTCCTGGATTAGAGCTTGAGCATCAGAAGAAGTGGTTTGCAAGTATGGTCCAATTGAAATGTGAGGAGCCTCATATCCATACAAAGCTCTAAATGGAGAAAACTTTGTGGAATGGTGATAACAAGTGCTATACCACTACTCTACAAAGTAGTAGCCAGAAGTTCGATTTTCTTAGATGGGCATGAGCCATGCATCTCAAGTTTGTCTTAAGACACCTATGGATCCTCTATGTTTGGCCATCTGATTGAGGATGATGAGTTGTGCTCATGCAACGTTGTGTACCCTATAATTTAAAGAACTCTCTCCAGAATGAACTCTAAAATGTCACATCCCTATTACTTATTATGGACTTGGTGTGCACCATGTAATTTATAGATCCGTTGGATGTAGATTTATGCCAGTTCCTCACATGTATAGGAAATTTACAATGCAATGAAATGTGCATAGTTAGTCAATCTATCTACAATGACCCAAATGACATCTTTACCTTTTGACATAGGTAGCCCTGTCATGAAATCCATTGATATTTGAATCCTTGGTGCATATGGCACCTCCAATGGTTCTAGGAGATCAAGATATGCTACGGATTCATCCTAGCATTGCTTACATACATCAGAAGCTAGTATGAAGTCAATGAGATCTTTCTTCATTCTAGGCTAGTAGAAGATAACTTTACCCCTAAAACAACTAGTATGTATGCTATAATGTCCTCCTACTGTTGAAGTGTCCCTAGACTTTCTCACCATAATCATACCTTTGTACCTTAGTGTACCACCCACATAAGTGTATGTATCACTTGCAGATTCAGAATAGTTTGAACCATTAGAGACCTTGGATATCGTCATCATTCTCATAGCTGGATATAATTTCATCTATCCGACTTTGTTGCATTTGAATGATCAATGCACACCTCCTCTTCAGATTCCACTGGAGCTGGTTCATTGTCAATTTGTCTTGACAATGCATTTGCAATGATGTTAGCTTTGCCTGATTTATATTCAATAGTAAAATTATACCCTAACAACTTATACAACCATTTGATGTAGAGAATTCCCAATTTTTAAGTCCTACAAGCATTACAAACTCAAATGATTAGTTCTAATCACAAATGGTCTAGGAAGCACGGGACAGGTACGGGGACGATACGCTGGGACGCCAAAATCCAAAAAAGTAGGGGACGGGAACGTTTAATGTTTTATATTTTTGTATATTTAGTATTTATCAACACTTTATCATCATAAGTAATATGTGTAACCATTAATTAAGCACTAGTAAACATAATGTTTAGGAACTTATGTAAACAATATTGTACAATACTAATACTACATATGAAGTTAAAAACTAATACATACTCCTGTGTCCCCTCATCTCCCTTCTACCTTTCTTCCTTCTTTTCTATCAACATACAGGGTGTAGGGCTGCTCATTTCATCCGGATCCGCAAATTCGGTCCGTTATCCGCGAAAACAGACCGGATCGGATCGCGGATGGAAGTTTACTTCATCCGTTTTGAACGGATAAATTCACCGGATATCCGTTTATCCATTAGACCAGGGGTATTATTGTTATTTTACATTTTACCCTAATTCTCTACTCCTCGTATTAGCAGCCGCCAGCCATTTCTTCTCCGTTCCTTCTCCAGTCCGTCTTCTTCAGTTCGTCTTCTTCCTACCTCAGCTCAGCTACAACATGGCCGTCTGAAACAAGAGGATTTCAAAGGGTAAAAAAAAATAGGTAAGAAGAAGGCTACTGATCCGTATATCAAGGAGTGGTATGATATCCGCGCCGCCTCCCCCCACCACACCCACTGCGCTGTCTCCACACACCACCACCGACCAGATCTGCACTGCCTCGTCACCACCACGTCTCTGCAAACCGCCATCGTCCGCCACCACTTATTCCCCTAACATGACCAACAGATTCACGGTGAGTCGGTAAGATCTGCGCCGCCTCCCACCTCCACACCCACCGCGCCGTCTCCACACACCACCACCGACCAGATCCGCGCCACCTCGTCACCACCACGTCTCTGCAAACCGCCATGGTCCGCCACCAGTTCTTCACCCAACACGACCCAACACGGAATTTTATTCTTTCTTCTTCTTCTTCTTTCTTGCTCTCTTTTTCTTTTCTTTTTCTTTAAATTTACTGGATACGGATATCCGGCGAATTTATCCGTTATCCAGCGGATTTATCCGTATCCAATCTGCTCGGAATGGATTGGATAACGGATGAGGATTGATCCGTATCCGTCCGTTGCGCAGCCCTACAGGGGTGAGTCTCCTTTTCTATCATAATAGAGGTGAGTCTCCCGTGTCCACTCATCTCCAACCCTTCTCTTTTACTTCTACCCATCTTCTTTCTACAATTAGAGGATAAATATGGTAGAGAGAACAAACAACACAATTCCCACATAGCAAATCGAAATTCACAGCCATGAAGAGAAGAAAATCGAAATTTGCAAACTCGGAATAAAAGAGAAAATCAACGGCCAGGAAGCAAAGCAAATCGCAATTTCCTTCCAACGACCCGTCTTCAATTTTATATTATTTCATAATTTGGGGGATTTTTTTCATGACCGAATTATCGAGAATTAAGGCAAATTAGGGAGGGAAAATGTCCCGGTGACGTTTCGGCCTCTGGGGACGTCCCCAGATGGGGACTCGGCCAAATATCACGTCCCCGGGTCTACCCAGCAAATGGTGCCCCGACCAAGTAATCTAATCATTTTCTTTCTACAAACATGATGCTAGTAACTTTTTTTCATAAGTTGACAAAGCTTGATTCCTAGGACATAAGGCTTGACTGAAGAAGGTTAAAGGGCTAGCTCCTTGTAGTAATACTGATCATATACCTCTCATACATGCATCTATGTCTATGATATAATGGCTCCTTGAAATTAGGCACTGCTAACACAGGTTCTTCCACCATTTTCTATTTCAAGGAGTTAAATGCTTCTTGTGCATTTCGGTTCCAGTAAAACTTACCCTTCTTAGTGAACTTAGTGAGAGGCCTCGTTGTAGTACCATACCCATTTATAAACCTCTTGTAATAGCCTCTCAATGCTTTCAAGTTCTTGGGTTGGGGCCATTCCATGAGAGGCCTCGTTGTAGTACCATACCCATTTATAAACCTCTTGTAATAGCCTCTCAATGCTTTCAAGTTCTTGGGTTGGGGCCATTCCACCATTGCCTTGTAGGGATCTGTAGATATCCCCCCTCCCAAACTGATTATGTACTCCCAGATAATTAATTTGATCTAAGCCAAATCCACACTTGGATTTCTTGGCATACAATTTGTGTTGTCTCAATTACCCCTAATATGACCTGCAAGTGTTCTCCTTGATCTTCCCTTGTTTTACTATATATCAGAATGTCATTAAAGAAGACCAATACATACTTCATGATGTATTCAACAATTGTTCCATTCATCAACTTCTAAAAGGTTGTAGGTGCATTAGTAAGGCCAAATAGCATTACTCTAAACTCATATTGACCATTATAAGTGACAAAAAGCAGATTTATACTTGTCCACCTCCTTCAGTCTTACTTGGAAATAACCTTGTCTCATATCAAGGTTAGAAAGTGGCCCCATGCAATTCTGATAATAAATCTTCAATTGCATGCATTGGGAATCTGTCCTTCATAGTTATGTCATTCAATCTTCTATGATCCACACATATGTGCCAGTCATTATGTACGGTAAAACCTCTATAAATTAATACTTGATAAAATTAATAATTTGTCCAGTTTTAATTTGGGACCAGTATAAAATTGGACCCAATCAATAAAATAATAAGATAATAGCTCTTTTGAAATCCCAGTGTATATATATATTGGTTCCAACGAAACTATAAATTAATATTTGCTAAAATATTCCATATACATATATATATATATATATGCAATATATTTCAATATTTTAAGATTGTCTAGTAAAAAATGAATCTATAGTTGCTTGTTTTTTTGTGTTATACTCCAAATCTATATGAGTTCATCTTTGAATCTCTCCCCATTGAGAATTGTGGCGTTGCATTCTCATATTGCGACAAAAAGTTGTGAAAAGATGTTGCCGCTTGTAATGGTTCTTTTCAAGAGTGACCGGTTCCAAAACTATTGAATCATTTTTAACTTCGTCATCGACCGGATTTTGAATGGTATCCTCCAGGGACGGACCTACATACGCAAGGGACCGCAATCGCTACCCCTCGATTTTGAACATGAAATGCTTATTATATCCCTTTAAAAAATTTAATGAACAGTGATGCATTTAGCAAGAATGAATTATGAAAAAACTGGTACAACTCAGTTGGTGCACCTATATTCCATTAAGACTTCCCCTGCCAATTGATCACAAGTTTAATTCTCAGTAGTGCTAGATTTTTCAACCATTTTATTTATATGTTTTTCTACCATTTGCTTGACATTTTTCATTGTTTCTTT
>JAYMSP010004887.1:0-15022 GCA_036897095.1 Plantago elongata
CGTCTTGGCGAATGGCGATGAGCCGATGATGATGGCGTCTTGGCGATGAGACGGAAGTCACGGAACTGAGTGGATTCAATTGGGTTTTAGGTTATGAATGGTTTCTTTTGGGCTTTTTAATTAAATCTTCGGTTCCGGTTTTCAAGCTGACCGGTTCGGTTACGGATTTGAATCCAATGTATTAATTTAATGGTTTGGTTTGGTTTGGTTTGAACCATTGACAAGCTTAAGTTCATTTACTTCACTATTAATATTCCCTCTTTTTTTTTTTTTTTAATTATGTAAGTGCTGGTTTTATTTCACATAATAAAGGAGCTAGATGCATCAAAACTAGTTATACTGCTAGATGCTAGAACTAAAGGATCCTTAGCACTTCCTTTGTTCTCTGGGGTCTGTCAATGTAATGTAGAGCATAGTGAGAAATGAGAATGAGATTGTACAAGTAGTTTATTCAATTGAGGTGAAGGCAAGAATTAGTCCTGTCCTGTTATTATCGCTATGAGTTCAGTTGAGTTATTGTCTGTTCTTCCTATATACCATGCTGCTTGACACACGGTGATATGGCTACTTGATAGCGTATATGCTAATTGTAGGAGGAGGCACATGCCTGATCATCATGCATGTTCTACACTGGAATTAATCTTCTCGGGCTATGGCGAGACATGGACAGTGTTGGCCGTAATATAGCCCATGACGGTACTAGATCCCCCCAAACCCGCTTTATGGCGGCCAGCAGATATGCGTTGGGACGGATGGAGTCTAGGTCCCGGTCCGTAGTTGCATTTTTGCTGTATATGGCTATGGTACTTTACTGGGTAGGCCCTATTGTTGGGAGTTTATTCTAGACTAGTGTTTCTATGACTGTGGGTTTGGAAATAGGGGTACTTGATTGCACCTTGATGATCTTCTATCGGTTTAATCATCCACGAGACATTCGAGAGTTGTGGTATAAGTTGATTTTGGAATTAAGCGATCATAATATTGTTGTGGTAAACTCACTTTAGATTTCTAATTAATTTCTAATTACGAAGATAAAAAGTAATTCTTGTAATCGAATTAGTCGAATATAAATTTTGGGATATTGAAGTATTAATATAACTAATTGGATTCTACAAATCTCTATAAATTCGAGTTTTTAGATGAGATGAAATTCTATTCCTTAATCACACTCAGGGTTTGAATCTCCACGGAAATAATCTTAGTAACAATATTTATTTGTCCAGCTGATTGATAGTCTTTGTTAAACATACATCAATAATTAATGTCTACAATACAAATAAAAGACGAAGAGACATTTCGAACCTAGATTATTTAGAAATATTAATGTCTTTTTATTAAAAAAATGAAATTTATTCACATTTAAAAGTACCGATTGTATGTTTTTCCAAATTAACTATAGTGAATTGCACTATCCTCTAATTCATCATTGACTTCAATTTTGGTTTTAGGGTTTAATTTTACAAATATAATCCTCAATTTTGTATTCTAATTTGTATAATATATATTTAGTCCCTTAAATTTATTTAAGGTTAAAACATCGCAAGGTCACAATATTATTAATGGACTCAACTAATATGATGTTGACTGAAGAAGACTAATTGTGAATAACATTACATATTTATATATTCTCATTAAATAATGAAATAAAAATGTAAACTTTACGTATTTATCTAAAATCCATATATACATTGTAAGATGCATGAATAATGTGAATAAATATAGTAAAATTGATTGACTTCTAATTATATTTGACTACGGACGGAACAATATTCATTTTTACGAAAATTTAACAAATCAATCCTCCATCTAACTGCATAATGTTAAACATTTTCATTTTCAATCGTGTTGAAAAACTTCATATATCACTAAAATTTAAATTTGTTCAAAAAAACAATTACAAAATATTATATTTACACTAAATTTCATATAAGAAATACATTTTGCTACTTCACATTTTAAAATCCACATAAAAATAATGAGACATTAATAATGAATGTAGTTATTGGTAAACTATGTATAGGTTTGTGAATCCCATAAAAATGACACCATGAAATTCAAATCCAAAGTATAAACTTTATAAGTTCAACGAGTCTATTTAAAAAAGTGAAAAGGAACAAGTACATTATCAATTTACAAGCCCTCCGTCTAACTGAAAGAAAAAAATAGAAACACTAATACTAGAAAAATCACACAAAACTATCAAACTATCATCACGAAAATTTAAGAAATGGAGCGTACGTAGGGAGGGGGGGGGGGTTGTTGTTTAAAAGTAAGATAATACACGTTCATTTTATATACTGCATAATGATTATATATTTTTTTATATTTTACAATAATTACGTATTTAGAAGATATATTTAGATTATATTTTCCTCCAATTTGATGATTTATTACATACGCATGGGGTATCTCACATGTTTGACAAAATGACTTTGTATATTTTAAATTTCTCTTTCTTTTTTTATTTTTTTAAAATAATCTTCGAGATTGAATCACGATATGATATGTGTCAATCGCTTGAGATACTTTCGACGCCTGAGGCACTTTCGACGTGTGAAATCTTCCATATCGTGTTATAAATCACCAAATTAGAGAAAAAAATGAACGGGATATAACTTTTAGACAGTAGTTATTATAAGGTATAAAAAAAATACACAGTCCTTATGTAGTATATAAAATGAGTGTGTCTTACTCTACGTACATACGTCAAAATATTTCCCTACACTAGTGTACATATCAATTAAAGTGGTGTCTAAACTAAGTGAGTGCATTAGACTATTAGTAATTACAAATTACATTTCCAGACAATTAAGCATAATTTAAATGTTAACCACACTTTATTAAGATCGCAAGATGCTGTATAAAGTGGGAGAAAGCAAGCTCGAGAACGGGCATGTGTTGCGGAACAGAGAATAAAAAACATAATCATGGATTCAATCAAACTGCGTTAAGTTAATGTGTTGTAATTATTTCAACAAGTATGGTCCTCATACATGTTTGCTCTTGTGTCAATTTGCGATTGCGATGCTGGAAACATGTACAATCATTATTCCCAGACAACTTACAATTTACTAATCCACCTTCTAACGTGTCCTTTGCACCAATCATATACCAATTTAATTCTCAAACAGACGCTAATTTCAAGTTGATACAAAGAATATTAGGATGAGAACATTGGTCTCGATACTCGTACATAATAAAACATCTCTATATAAATTGCGAGCATTCGTACTTTTTACATATTACTTGATTGTTTGTTTAAATTGCAAGCAAACTCATGTTGAACAATTTGAGCTGAACATCCGTAGCTCGTAAAAGGTTGATCGTTCACATGAATGTATGAGTAAATATGATTTGGTTCAAACTAAATTTCTAGATAAGACGGATAAGATGCTAGTAGATGAGATATATGTGGCTATAATATATATTTAAATTTGTGTTAGCTTTTTAATACAATAAGATAAGTTATTTTTCCCATAAAATAATTGTAATAATAATGAGTGTCTATTTAATTTGAGGGATGGAAGAGCGTGGCGTGGTTAAGGCGTGTGAAGTTGGCCAATGATGTGCCCTTATGGGAGCGTGCTTAGTGGATGCAAGCCTAAACTAAGCTCTTACACTCCATCAATGTACCTTGCCACAATCATTAGTAATGTTATTTTATGTCTATTGTTTGTTGACATAGATAGATCGCCATTCACCACTATTTGCTATGGTACTTCCTCACTTTTATGTGTTTTTTAAAGCTCACTTGTACGCGGTCGAGTTCTCCACATTTAAAATTATCAACACCCATACTTGAAATGTACCCTTTAATTTTTGTGGGAAATAATAAATGCACTTCTCGTAATGATTTATTGTGGATGTATTTATAATAACTAGGGAACAGGGTACCTGATTTATTAAAATCATGTTAATCGGTCAATTCTAATGACATGGTATGTAGTGTCGAACTTTAATAAGTAGGTGCCGTCCCCTATTATTGAGGGTCGACTTAGGAAGTGAGTCTCACAATCTAGCCTAGAGCAAATCATCATAACATTCACTCATACATGTTTTGATCATCTTTTCCAGTACATCCGTAAGTTCCGGATGCAAACGAAACAAGTAAAGAAGGATATTTCATGAAAAAAAAACTATAATATATGGCTAGGAGGAATAAGTCATAACCTAATCGTAACTTAAAAATACTTCAAAATCCCGAATATATCAGACCATAACACATAACACTGCTTATCGACTAGCAAAATATATTTTACATTAACTCAAACTAAACATTCATTCGATCAAACCTATTCGACGGTAATTAATTCCTACTACTCTTTTTTCTGACATTCCAATGGAACTTACTAACATTTTCCTAATAATCTAATGAAATTTGAAATTTCTCCACTTCACAAAAATGATGCTAATACCGAAACTCAATCACATCACACGGGGACATAATTAAGAGGGGGCATAAGGGCAAATATAATCGTTAGTTTAGAATTCTGCCACCCTAACCACCAAGAACCCCTCATAATTTCAACCCATTAAAATTTAAATTTTGAATCCGTCCTTAACATCACTTAATACTTGTAACTCCAACTTTCTTATATACTCTATTCAAACCATACTCATACTTACAAGTTATAACGTGAGCTCCCGCACATACTCCTTTTGTATTACACTTCATGCTTCCAACTCCCTTAGACCGTCTTCAATAGAAACGAGACGCGGGTGCGCGTCCAAGCGACGGGTATCGACGCACCTTTACATGCGTCGTTGCATGACACCGCGTCCCACGCCGCGTTGCCTGCCACATGGCGAACGCTGGCTTCTTCTTTTTTTTTTTTTTAATGTTTTATGTTTTGTCCAATTTCAAACGCGAATAACTCAAAAAATAAAAATGTGAAAAATAAATAAAAATCACCAACGGGTTCCTCTCTTCGAAATCTACAAATAGATATCACTCTTAACTATTTTTGGATCATTTCATCCCGGACTCATTTTTACTCTTAATTAAATTTAAAATTATAAAAAAATCAATAAAAATACAATTTTATTAATTTGACTTCTAAACACTATTATAATATATTAAATATATTTTTAGCAAAAAAAAAATCTTGAATTTTGAACCTTAATAAATTATAAAACAACTTTAAAATACAATTTTATTCATTTCAACATTTAAACACTCTTATAATATGATTAATATGCAAATAAAAAAAATAAAAAATAAAAAAATTCATGATGTGGCGACGACGACACGTCACCACTACACGCACGATGATGCGTCGTCGCACGTCACCATCGAAGATGGCCTTACCATTCGTCTACGTAATGAATTTCAACCCATAACTATCATGGATAACTCATAAAAATTCTTCCACCAAAATAAATATTAATAATTTCACTTATTCAAAATTATTTAGAATAAGGTTGTGTACTCTTCAATTAAAAACCACTTCAGTACAGTTACAATTCAGTTTAGATCGACTTAGTTATAATTTATATTTTATTCAGTTCAGTCGAGATTTAATTCAATTGAGTAAATCTTAATTGAATATAATTAGTTAAATATAATTAGTTTCCCAAAAATGCAATCCAATTGAAAGATCTATGAAGTAATGAACAATAAATGAAGATCTCCAAATTTCCACCCACATTCCACAGCCAGAAAACAGGGGAATGAATGAACATAAAGCATCGGGAATGAAGTCGTCTTCTTCAGAAAACCGACACAAGCGACAACAAAAGTCAGAAAATCTGAGTCAGTAGCTGCTCATCACTCGTTACAGCAAACCAAAAAAACATCAATCATCATCATCACAGGTCAACTTTTCCTTCTCCTTTACTCCACACGAACCCCATTTGTTCCTCCTCTGTTTTTTTCAATCACTTCATCTCCTCTCCAAACCAACACACGCACACCATCTTTATACTTCTACACTCTTCCTTCCTTTCTTTTCAATCAACATGCTCTTCTAGTACGGCCTATATCTTATCTTAATTCTCACGCCACTCTCTTTTCCTCCGTATTATCACATCCCATCACTCAAAAGCTTGCTCTGTTTTCTTAAATAGCCTTATCCCCTGTTCACAAAGCAGCTGCCTTTCACTCCATTTGATCCAAGAAATGGAAAATTACGCAGATTTCAACGAATTCCCCTGCCCAAAACACCCGAATTCACCTGGAGTAGGAATCTGTGCCTTTTGCCTCAAGGAGAGGTTGGTGAAATTGGTCTGTTCGGATTGCGGTGAGCAGCGTCTCTCGTCGTGTTCGTGCTCCGATGTGTCGTCTTCGTATCGGAATTCGTGCAGCAGCACCGTGGGTAGTGTTGGGAGGATCTCGTTTCTGCTGGAGAATGAGAAAATCGAAAACCCCCAATTTGCGAGTCGAAACCCTAACCCTAGAATTAAGAACGAGCAGGTTATTTTTCTGAGGAGAAGCAGTAGTAGCTGTGTTGAGGTGAAGAAAAGTAATGGGTTCTGGAAGATTAAGAGGCTGTTTAGGAAGAAAGATAGGAGTAGTAGTAGTGGTAAGCAAAACGGCGTCGTTTCGGACGATAAGAGTGAGATTTGGGTTTCTGATGTTATGGGTGTTTCTAGGTCTAGATCACTGTGTAGTTTCAGGGGTGGAAATGATCAGGAGGGGTTCTGTTCCAGTGCCAAGATTTCTGATGTTACTGGTGGGGTTTTCTTTAATGATCACACAAGGGAGCATAGCCATAGGAATAGCGTTGTGAGGCGACCGGGCGGGTTTCGAGTGAGGGAGAGTGATTTTAGTGGCATGGATGAATCTGCTTTCATTGACTTGAAGCTGGATCCGTCGTTGGAGTCGAAGCAACAGGAGGGGTCCGGTTGCGGTGCTAGGATCAGTGGAGCGGGTTCTGATCATGGCGTTTGCAGTAACCGTGAGAGTTTTACGAGCCTTTCGAGTTGGAGGAACAATGGCGATTCGAGTTCTTGCAGGATTAGTACTAATGACACGGGGTTGAGGAGGAGCAAGAGTCATAAGGTCTGGAAATGGATTTCTAAGTATCATCCTGTGCACAAGAAGTGATGAAATTAACATGATGATTCATAAATGTTTAAAAAAAAAAAGCAGAAATAAGATTGTGATGTGATGATAGTTTTGTACTAATATAGGGTGTTTCTTGAATATTTATTTGTGGAAAGATTAGTTTGTTTTGGTATATAGAATCAGTTCTCTGTATTTGTGTTAGCTGATGATGATGTAAAACCATTTCTTGTTAATTTTCCAGTAAGGTTCAGACTGGCACATATTGTTGTTTCTCTTTAATCGCCTGCATTGCTTCATTCAATCAGGATTTTGAGAACTGGCGACATTTGCAATGTTGTGGGAAATTTTCATCCAACGATTCAGATATAGGGAAAAAATTGACGCATAAGATTGTAATTTGAACTAGTTTGGTGTCGAAAGAAGTATTAAGGTGAATTCACTATGCGTCAATTCTCAGGAGAAACATCTCGAAAAAGGATGAACACTCCGTCAAGGAACTACTGAAATTGATAAACTACACTAATAAGCTAATGATCCAAGTAAAATTGGGAATGTGTGATGTGTAAATGTACCGACCCGACCCCTTGATATCTTTCTAGCATTAGATCTGATATCAATTTGGGCCTTCCTTGAGGCTCCTCTCACTCTGGAGTCTGGACTGAGTTCCTGGCCATGGGCTTCTGGTCTATATATATTGAGGACTTGGGCGTACTCCGAGTAGTAGTGTTACGCGAGCAGTGTCTCGTAACGAGGTTTTATTTCAGTTTGTCCGATAATGTGTCCGAGTCGTGTTCGGACTAATGAAAGTTCATTTTGCATTGCATAAAACAAAATACACTCTTGTGTGGCACAAGGCTAAATTAAACAACTAATTTATTGGCCCCTCAACATTTTGTCATTTTCGTTTTCCATTTTCTCTGCTACAACAACTACACACACAGTCAGTTTCCTTCCATTTCTTCCATAGCTCTCTCCGTAAACCAAAACAATGGCTTCCTCAATCGCACCTACTACTCCCAAATCAAACCCGTCTTTCAATTCCCAATTATCCACTCACCAATTTACCCACAAATTCTCCGTCAAGATCCCGTTTTTATCGACCTCTAGAATCGTTTCAGTCACCTGATCTTCACACAACCCCAATTCCATCAACATGGATAATCATGTGCCACTTCTTGCGGGTCGGCAGAAGAAAACGGCACGGTAGAAGAAAGAAAAAACGAAGAAACGAAGAAGAAAGAAAGAAGCCGGCGGAAGAAAACGGGAAAAGAACGAAGACGAAGAAGAAAGCCGATTAGATTAGGGTTGTTTCTCTCATTTTACATTTCAGGCCTTCATTTTATTTTATTTTTTGAAATTGGCTCGAGCCGGCGGTTTGCCGGTTCCCGCTTCGCCGGGTCGATCCGGCTTTCCGCCGGCTCGAGCGGTTTTATGGGATCCGATTTTTTAGCGGTTTTTAATGTTACAACAGGCCTTTTCCTAGCGGTTTCACGGTCGAACCGGCCGGGCCGGCCAGGCCGATCCGATTTTCAAAACACAGGTAGTAATCTACTATTTAAGAGTTCAGGCCCCGTTTGTTTCAATTAAATGACCTTTTGTTATTGTCCATAACTACGTTCGGTTAAACAGAACCCAAATCAAACAACAACAAAAACATAACATCTGGTAATTGACCATCTTGTTAGACGCAAAAGAAAAATAGCGATGGCCGCTTCAAAAGCCGACATTGTTATTTTGCTTGATGAACATGGAGATGATGGCTAGTTGCCATCGGATGAGTCACTCATTTTCATTGATCATCTTCTTCATCAATCATCACGATTCACAAATCACTTTGTTATTCCTTCACAAAGGACCGGAGAAATTGAATTATTGAATTGGTTCAGAAAGCTTGGATCTCTGATGCGTACGAGCTAAAAGCTTTGTATGGGGAATTGTTCCTCTTCCGAGACCCAGTTTCATTAATTTGGAATTTAGGGTTTCTTTGTCGAGTTGTTATATCAGATACAGATCGCTTTCGGTTACAGCTATGGTGAAAAAGAATCCTACTTTTGAGAATGGTTCTAGTATAACAATAATTCTTCTGGTAATTAACTATCTGACTGACCTTCTTCATTTCTCGTTGAATATTCCGCTTTCTTATTATTTTGTAGTACTAAATGTTGTCAATCGTGAAATTATGATATTAACTTCTTGATTGTTGTGACTTTTATGCTTGAAGTGTATGTGATTAGTCTCTGATGTGATGCATCGATTGTTTGGCAACTATTGTTTGCATCGATTTACTTCAAGTTATTTCTTCGGTAATTTCACTTTATCCCCAATTTACTGTTATACTTAAATGATGTTATTCGAAACCATAGCATACTTGGCTTTGTTGAGATTTGGGGTAGTTATGCTTGGATTACTACTGTGTGGTTGAGATTTGGTTGATTCTAGTTGTTTATGTTGTATGGTCACCTTGTCAATCGGATTATATTATGAAATTATAAACTCACTAGCAAAGGATAAGTCTTAAGATTGATTCTGTTAATTTTTTATATGAATGCTGATGATTTACAATGGTTATGATCCTGTGTGACAGTGTGAGGCAGGCTCTTTGTTTAAATATGAAACATATTTTTGCCATTTTAAAACAAGTGGTAGAGGTTTTGTTGTAGTTGGTGCTGATAGGGAACATATTTATTCCATTTCGAAACAAGTGGTAGAGGTTATGTTGTAGTTGGTGATGATAGGAGATTCAACCAGTGGGAGCAAATCAAGGGTGTTAATGAAATTTTGTCGTATTTCATTAATCTTCCTTCATGCTATAGTATTATTGATCTTTGCTTGTTCAATAGCTCTGTGCAAAATAATGGATAAAATATTGCTCTGCCCCAGCTCTCAAATTGGACAATGTACAATATGAAACTGTTCATTTCAACAAGTAAAAGTAAGTGCAGAAGTATATGTTATTCACAGTTGTGTAATGTTATCTTGCAGTTGTATTACCTGATTGAAGCATACATATGCCTTCAAAGAGTTTAGTTCATTTAACTTGTAGACATGGACATATAGTGCAAATGATGATGGTATTTGAACTTTTATCTTGTATTTTATATTTTTTTTAGCAACTATATTCTACGAGAGTGATGTGGCTCCCCTAGTGCAGGCTTCAAGCAACCGGGGTTGAGATTGTCAATGACACCATTTTCAACAATCAACACCTCAGATTACTCTTAAAGCAACTCCAGTGGTAATTTGTGCTAGCAATGTGTGAAACCACCAAGAAGGTATGCCTTTATATCTGTGCCTAAGCCTTGTGAGAAAGTCATCTAGCTCAAACTTGTCATTTACATTTGCAGTAATGTATCTTCACACTAAAAAGAATAGTGTTGCTTAATCTCAGTTATAATCTGTAAAATCTTCATAGCACAATACTACCTCAGATGTTCAATCATATCTGCTTCAGTCTGTCTTGAACACCTTTAATACTAGATTGCTTCTAGCATAGTGAGAAAAAGAATATAAGATATGAAAATAATTTTATTTCTTTATCATGTTCCGGAAACAAGAATGATTCCTTATATATAACAATATAGTTTGTAAAAACAAATAGTTTTGGTGCTAGAAACTTAATTTAATCTAACTCAAATAGGGTCTAACTATGTTGATAATTATTTTGATGATGATGATGATGATGATGATGATGTTTGAGGTGTATAAATTAGGGAAGTCAGGTTGGAAATGGAATATATGAAGTGCTAATGACTTCAATAATTTTGAACTCACTAAGGAACCATCATGCTAAAAGTTAGTCGGTTTCGGTGGCTAGCACATAAGGTTAGCTTTCATTGATTTCTTATTGGTTTTATATTGTGATTTTGTTGGTTCTTGCTTTTGCTATTTGCATATGTTCTTTGTTTTGATTTTTAGATATAGCTTGAATTTGGCAAGATTAAGATAGAGCTACATAAGTTATGTTTACATCTTAAATT
This sequence comes from Plantago elongata, assembly GCA_036897095.1. Lineage (NCBI taxonomy): Eukaryota > Viridiplantae > Streptophyta > Magnoliopsida > Lamiales > Plantaginaceae > Plantago > Plantago elongata. The sequence continues at coordinate 10,984 of JAYMSP010004887.1, forward strand.
CTAGAGTGGAATACCATTATTAAGTTCAAGTTAAGATCTCAACGGTGTGGTTTAATTTGTAGCTAGCTGAATCAGAGTGTATTATTGTATATTATAAGTTGCGTTTAAGATTTGATTAAACCAAAGTTTGCTAGTCCCTTAACTATTCAGACATGATCTACGTTTATGTTCTTAAGTCTCGGGATTTGTTATGGACAATAAGGTTTCTGATTTCATACTATTTCTTCTTCCTTACACTTGTTTTTTGTTAATGGACTATAGTCTCTTCCAGGGGATTTTTTTCTGGAGCTACTGGGTTAAACTGGAAAAAGAATTTACACTCTCAAGTACAGCCCATGCAATAATAGTGTGGTGTGACTGTAAGATTGAAACAATTTGTAATATAGACTTGACATGACAACATGTGTCATTTGAGTGACACGGCCGGTTTGTTAGAAGCTTTCAAGTCGTAAGATGAGCAATTGAATCAATTCATAATTTGATTTCACTGAGTGAATGTCGACCTTGAATGTGTAAGCTCTTCATGTTTGGTGACTTTGATGCCTTTAAATTGAAGATTGAGAAATTTGTTGTAATTGATTTGTGAATTGTGATTGTAATGAAAAAGCCAGGAACTTGAATTTCCCCTGTTTTGACATTGATTATTATTTTGATACAACCGTTCATTATAGAAAACAAGAACTTGACTTCGGTCTTGAAGTGGTTGGTGAAGAAGAGATTTGAGGACTAAGGCCATATATCACATATGAAAATTATAAGCGAACAATAATTTCAGATTTTGTGGCGACTCAAGGTTCGATGCAACGCTTCATAAGAAGTGTTTGTTTTCTCAAGTCGGATAAATTATGTTGTTTAATTAAACGTAACCTTTTTTAAGCTAAGACAACTAATTATATGGCCTCACAACTTATCTTTTACAGGATATATGGAAATCTTTGTACAAGAATCAATTATTTAATATATTCCACGGGCTTTGAAAAAATTCTCAAGCACCATTTGAATCATGTTATTATTATTATTTTGTATAATGTGGTATTCCAAGACATCTACTCAAATAGTATTATGACAATTGTGTCGTTTTGAGGGGGTTAATTCTTCACAATTTCTAATTAAATATTAATGTTTACCATTCTAGATTAGTTCATTCTGTCACCTTTTAATATGTGCAAATATAGTATAATGTGATTATTAATTCTACAAACAGACTCACAAATTGCGTTTTATGCTATTTGCAGGAATACTGGAACACTGTTAGAATTATAGTTAAACACTAGGCTAGTCCATGTTTTTCACCTAAACTAAGGAGCCCCCACATGTAAGAAATAAAGTTTCTTTATACACGTACAATCTACTATAGTAGTGTATTATGTTTGAGAAAGAATTACTAAAATTAATTAAACAGTGAAAGAGTGTAACTGAAGCTCTAAGTGTGTTGTTTGGTGCATTGAATGTGGAATGCAAGAGTTGAAACGGGAGAAATTCTATATGGCTAAAATTGAGGAAGAAGGAACTAAGTATAAAACCAAGGCTTGGGTTAAGGGATTAGGCCCTTGGAGCACCCATGTTTTTGAATTGGGGGAGACCTAGATGCTCCTACACATGCACCCGCCTGGCTCCGCCAAAAGTCGTGCCGTAGGGTCCGTGGGTTCGTAGGTCGCGGTCTAGGGCTGAGTATAATCCTTTTGGGCCAAAAACATATTTTGATTGGTCAGGTCCAAATCAAAATCTGAAACAGAAGAGGCCTAACTCGGTTGGGCTTGCAATGAACAAATCTGTCACGTTCGCTGAACGGATTTAACCATTCGTTCAAAGGATATGCATGAACAGAAAACTTCAAAACTTGTGTTTGTTTGAATTGTTGTCTCTGCGGGGACCTGCCTGTTCATATTGCAACTCTTCTCAATTATAAATAGAACCCCCATTTTCGGATTTTACATGAGCAATCCCATCATTCTTTCCATCTCTACTTTCTATCTAAAAAGCCTGAACTTTCTATTCTGCCCAATTCGACAAGTTAGTAATTAATTGCTAGAATTCTAACTTTCTGATGTTCTATATATCTTAGGAGACTGTTTATTGTTAACCGTAAGTACCAGAGCCGGGTAAACAAAGTCTTAAGGACCGAGGGCCACCCTCCACTCAGCAGATTTATCTACTCTATGTTCCGAACACCATCTTCATACACCAACTCCAGACCAACAACTTAAGACTTTGTTTAATGTATCGGAGATAACTACTGCTGCTGAAGTTCCTGATGTTCATGTGAATGTTGCTCCTGCTAACCACGGGGAGAAATCGGAGAAATTCATGGGGACGAATTTCAAACATTGGAAACAGAAGATGAAATTCTACCTCACTACCATTGGGTTGGAGAATTTCCCTAGTGTCGACCCTCCTGCTCCAATTCTGCAAGAAGTTGAAGAAAATGCTATGGCTACATAGGAAGTGTAAGTCCTGCATGAAGAGAACCGGAAGAGGCAACTGGCCTACGATGCTTGGGGTCACATTGAATTTCTGTGTAAGAATTATATTCTTAAATGTCTCTCTGATGCCCTCTACACCGCTTACTGTGAAGTTCCGCAAGAGACTTGTGGAAAAAACTGGATTGCAAGTATTATGCACAGGATGTTGGTACGAAAAAAGTTCATTGTGGGGAAGTTTCTGAACTTCCGGATGAATGACTCTAAGTCAACAATGAGTCAGGTTTTGGAGTTTCAGATGATTCTTCATGAATTAAAACAAGAGGGCATGAAGCCAAATGAAGCTTTCCTGGTAGCGTCTTTGATTGAGAAACTCCCTTCCTCGTGGAATGAGTTTATGAGTTATCTGAAACTGAAGACGAAGGAAATGTGGCTCGAGGAGTTGATCATAAAGCTTCAAGTCCAGGATGATAACCGCAGGGCTTTGGACAAGGGCAAGCAGCCTAAGGATGCCAAGGCTCACCTGGTGGATTTGAAGGGAAAGTCCAAGGAGGATTTCCAAAAGAAGCGCAAGCAATGTGATGGGGACGTGAAGCTCAAGGAAATGCAGGGACCTTCGGGAATCCAGGAACATCAAGGGCACGTGCTTCAATTGTGGGAAGCTAGGACACATGAAAGTGGACTGCAACTCCCTCAAAAAGGAAAAGGGAAACATAGCTAAGGCGAAACAGGATCCTATGGTGGAGGACCTAGTGAATTCCTTTGTTGCTGTGGTCCTGGAGGCAAACTTGGTTGAGAATCCAAGACAATGGTGGATGGATATGGGTGCAAACCGGCACATATGTTCTAACAATAGGTGCCTTCTTTACCTACTCTCCGGTGAAGGACAATAAGTTGTACATGGGGTATGATGCAACTTCGGAGGTGAAAGGAGTTGGAAAGGTGGTTCCGAAGATGTCTTCTGGGAAGGAGCTCATACTAAATGAAATGATGACTTTTCCAGATATCCACATGAATCTGGTGTCTGGCCGTTGTTGGTCAAAGCAGGATTTAAGATTACTTTTGAGTCGAGTCAGTTATTAATGAAGAAGAATGGTTAGTTTGTAGGAAAGGGCTATGATGGGCTCTTTAAGATTTATGTAATGTATGTACTCTGCTCCTTTGAGAGCAATGAACAAAGAGCTTTACAAACTTAAGGAAATATGCCTAGCCTTTCCTCACCAGTCTAATCTTCTCCTCACTATACACAGTCTATGTTTCCATCCTCATACACTACCACCAGACAACATGTGGTGAATGCGCGCTACTTCGTCCGTCCCGTCCGATGTTACTAATCTAGCCCTGAGGCCCAAAAAGCTATATGGGTTATGACAATCATGTGATCCACGGGCTTAATTAAGCTCTATTGGCCAACACTTGATACAATCCAATAAGTCTAATCCAATATGGGAATTAATCTCTATAAATAGAGAGCACCTCTCAAGGTAAACTCAAGTAAGCATGCTCACCTTAATCTTCTCACTCTACTATAAGCTTTATACCTTCAGTAATATAGAGTTGACATACAATCACTCTCGAGTAAAGTCTCTCATCCGGTTTGATCTAAGGCAAAGCGGATC
>JAYMSP010004888.1:0-15020 GCA_036897095.1 Plantago elongata
CAATCTTTATCGCCACTATGCTTCCATCTGAAAGCATTCCTTTGTAGACAGTGCCAAGTCCTCCTTTGCCAAGAACAAGATTTTCACTAAAATTATTTGTGGCCTTGTTCAATACTTCAATCTTGAATATCTTTGATTCGACAATAACACTCGAACTTGAGGAGGAGAAGATTCGTTGCTGCAATAGCAAGCCACCATTTCTCTTAAAGAACTTAAGCTTTAGTTTCCTCTGCTTCATCTTCTTGTATCTTCAGTAAATCCAAAAACAAGTAGCCAGAATAACAAGAAAAGTGACAGCCAAACCGTTTCCTAGATTTTCATCAACAAAAACAAATATCAGATTAGTATTAGAAGCATGAAACAAGTGTTTGCAAAACAATGTGATGTTAATCAGCTTAAATGAAGTTAAGAAAGTTTGTGTAATAAGTAGATGCTAAATTTACTTCGATAAGAATCTCATAAGGACTTATCTAACACTTCTAATAACCAGAAGGATTTGCAAACATGCGCTAAGGGGATATGATAAGGATATACCTAAAACAATCAGCAACGTCAGCATACGTTTCTTATTAGGTACGCAATCATAGCTTCCTGATGTGTTTATGCAATGGGTTTCTCGAGGGCAATTGTTACCTTTAGCGCCATTACACTCATCAATGTCTGCAACATGTAAACGTTAAAGAAAACGACATATAACTAGAACAATGTATGTTTTTTTTCAGATTCTTCCTCTGCAGAAACTTCATGGTACTATGAATTGATCAAATGAAGCACAGTGATCAGGTAAATCAGTAAATGTAGCTTTTAAATGAGCCCAGTGAATATTTTCAAATCATGGTAAAAGATAGTGTAAACAGACCAACAACATAAATAGACAATTTTTTGAAGTTGATTCTGAAGGCAGGTTTTTTATATTGTCATAATTAATCCAGTTTTTACAAACATATCTAAAAAAAAAAAAAAAAAAAAGTTACCTTCGCATCCATCTAAGATATACAGGTTGCCTTTGTAGCCATGTAAGCATGTGCATTGATATCCCGTGCCCCAGCTGCTATTAACACAATCGGTACGGTGTCCACATGGATAATCTTTCCTTGTTCGTGCATCAGGGCATCTGGCATCTGCTACTCCCAACAGCCCATTCCAATATAATCAGTGTGAGATACGTCACATTACAACCGGATAACTTGCTTTCTTTGAAAGATCCAACGTAATCTCTATCCATTATACCAAAGTATCCACACTCATTACTCCAGGATCTTTTTCAGTATTCATAGTCTCAGCCCAAATAGTTATATTCTCTGTACGTTCAGGAAAGTCCGTTTGACAACAACGGATGCCTAAGCAAGATGATGTAGCTGAAGGAGCTATGTCAGTACGGTTGCAAAGAGATGCACAGCCTCCTAAAAACTTCTTCTTTCCATTGTCAACCATGTAAGCATAGAAGTCACACCCTACGGCAACAAACTCGTATCTGCCGGTATAAAGGCTGAAATGATCCTCATTTGTATAGACAGGAAAGGAGTGACCATATGGACTCTCTCCAGACTTATTGAAAGCCATGACGCAGAAATATTCATCTGTCACCCGTATGAGATGATCAGAAACAGAAATGATATCTGTCTCAACTTCTAACCAGGGCGGATAGGCAGAATGAGTCGATTCATTGCATATGACTTGGAATGTTTCGTTGAGGTAGCAGTTTCTGTCTATTCCATATGGATACGGAACTTCAACTTGGCCGCATTTCATCTTGCAACCAGGCAACGCAATACTTGCTGTTGCTTCTGGGAATTGAAAGATTAACAGATAAGCCAGCAGAAACTGATACATTTCCATTGTCTTCTTTACTACTGCTGCTTGCTAATTATAAGGCTCTGAGGTTCAGAGTACTTGTGTAAAGGAAAAGTGGTCCTAAACGTGAAGAACGTTCATTCATTTCATTTCTTTCAATTTTCTTTGCGAGAAAGTAAAACTATGGACTAGTGTGGTAATAGATGTTGATAAGTAAGTTGTAACGCATCGTCTTTAGAAAAGAAATGGCCATATTTAGCTGATAAAGAGTCCACTAACTTGTATTGAGTCCCACTTAGATATATTTGAACATTTCCATGTGAATAAACTTTTGCCATGTACCCAATTATTATGGTAAAAAAGGTGCAAACAAGTTGTCTGTATATAATAAAAGAACAATTATTATCTAGATCAGGTTCCAGTTTTAGTGTTACAAATATGAGGGTCTGAAGATCAATAATTGAAGAAAAATAACTCGACAAGTTAATTTTTGAAGTTTGTGGATGATAATAGATAGTGATTTTGTATTGTAAGGAAAAAGCGAAAGCAATCGGTCTGTCGAAGTTGAATGAATATCATACAGAATGAGGCAAATTTATGGAAATTACTTTTCACAACCACCTAATTACGACAAGTTTCAACAATCAGAAATACAGTCTGCCCTTGTCAAAGGTCAGCGATTAAGGATTAAACACACATAAGCTACCGTTAACGTTAGTGAATTACAGACCATTACAATGACATTTGGGATTGTGTCATAAACATCAGTAGTAGTGGTGTACTAATAGTAGTAGTAATAGTAGTGTTACCTTCTCAAAGACCCAGTTGTGATGTCATCTTCATCCATCAGTAGTAAGCTTGCTGGTAACCTGGTCCCATTCCGTTGCTGTATCCTCCATATGGCGAAAAGCTCACTGGAGCGACGGTGTATGATCCAACCATTGGTGGAGGAGCAGCTTCAGGAGAGTAAGCATATGGTGGGCTTCTACTTCCGAATAGAACAGGTGGAGGAGCTGGGTATGCTGGAACTGGTGAAGGATACTGGGTGTGTGATGGAGACCGCATATATGTTGGAGATGGGAATGATGACACATAGGCATTTGTGGAACGTCCTGCTTTGGCTGGAGGCATTGGACCTCCATTGCTTGCTCGTGTTCTTTTTGTGGCTGGACTCGCTGCAGGTTTCTTCCTCTCAATCTTGACCTTCTCCAATTGCTCAAGCCGCTTCTCAAGGTCCTGGGGAGGGAATTCATTTTCAAGCTTGTACTCTTCAATGCACTTCAGGACGGCTCGAATTGCAGACTGCTCCTTCTTTGCGGCCAGATGCTGTGTAAAAATATCCAAGAGAAGCCACAAACAGAACAAATATGTAAATTTCAGCATATTGAGTTCACAGGTGTTCGTAAAACGTGTGGAGAAAGCAGGTCAAGTTGACATATATAAGGAACCCACTCGCACAGATTGCTTAAAGTAAGATTACAAATGTAATGCATGCAGCCGTTAATTTTTATCATCAAAGAGAAGATGAGCTTGTCAATGCAAACAAAAATCCTTCGTAGTAAAAAGGTTAGTTATATCCAATATGAAAAACATTGCTTTGAAAATAGTGCAGCAGCATTAGTGTCAAATCACTTCAGCATGCCAAGAGCATACATTTTTCACAGTTTTGGTTTACAGTTGGAGTCTGACCAAGTACATTCCACCCAATCCAACCCCCAAAGGGGGGAAGGTAAGGAAAACATTGACAAGGCGAAAACTGAGCAATGCTCAACTTATGTATTTTGGTTGAATAGTGTCATTTTGAAGGGAAATTTGGACAGTTTATGAAGAGCAAAGGATAGAAACAATGACGAGAAAATGGGCTACTGCAATCGAAACTAGTTGAGATGACTCATATTGACGGTGAGCTTCATCAAAAACAAGAACACCGCAAGGACTGTATCAGTAGATATACGATGGAATCTTACCGCAGCACGTCCAGAGTTGTTGGGATCTTCCATAAGTGATGTGGCTGCCTTTTTTGCATCCTTCAGAAAAGCTCTGAGCAAAGGCACGGGTGGGAATTTGTTGGCCAGGCCAACTTCATAAGTAAAATGTACAGCATCAACCTGTTGACCCCTTCCAATTAATTCTTCAATCATATCTGCAGAGGTGTGAAAAGAAAAAATTGATTAATATGAAATCACTCATAACTCGGAAACTGAACCAGTAATGCTAAATTTGGCACAGCCGTCAATAAACATGTATCACCAATACAAGCATACCAGAGGATACTGGTGTAATATGCCATTATTACTCACTCATACTCCTTAAGACGAAGATAAATGAAACAAACTTTAATTCAATGACATGTTCTGATAACACAAAGTCACAAACACACATCTCATATGGATTACTTCCGCATACGCATAAAAATCTGTCATGCAGAAAAAGAGAGGAATATACAAGAGAACAACTACCTAACATAACATATACCCACCGTCCGAGCACAAAGGGAAGTGACATCTAAAACTCTTAAGTTGTAGAGAACGAGTCACTTGAGGTAATGAAACTTGATTTGTTCATGGCTCATAGTTAGATAAAGTGAAGATTGCTCTTCTACTTGTCTGCAATTTGCCAAATAGATCATTAGAGTCACTACAATTCAGTGAGATGAAGGATACAATTCTGTAATCACTCCATGGATAAGCTTGATATGAGATGTCACTATGGCTTCACTACATTCGCTTAGACCACGTTTATTCATGACTAGGAAAAAAACCACCCACCTTTTTAATAAAAAGAACAGTTTGTATCCCCTTCACATATCCAACCTTACACCCATCCCACCACAAAAAGATGGGTAGAAGGTTCCATGATCACCCCACAAATCCACTATATAATTTGTTTTGGCAACCTTGATTAATAGGAGAATGATATAATTTGGAGAGAAGTGGGAGTTCATATGTTTTTTGCAATTTAGGAATTCTTAAGACAGGAGTGCTGGATATATCAAGATCAGGACAAAGTATATCAAATTTGGTTTCTATTTATAGAGAATAGAAACAAAAATATGAGTTTTTGTATTTTTATTCTTTATGATTTGAAGATAAGATGAGAATCAGAAAACCAAGAAACAGATTATATTAACAAACGGCTAATGGGGACGGGGCACTTGTCTTATGCCCATTGCTTGATACATTACTTTGGATTCTATGTTCATCTTTTTTTTACTATTAAATAAAATATCAAAACTTACAATTTTCATTCTCTATATCTATAAATAGATACCATATTGGACTCACAACTAAGATCTCTCATTCACCCATTTTATTGCTATTAAGGATCCAACAAAAAAAAATCTCTCCTTTATCAATTCCATTGCTATTAAGGATCCAGTGATCCATTATTCTCAAATTACCAAGTTATTCGAATATATCCAGAATTCCCTGTAACTCCTAAGTTCTGAAACAGATTTGAAATCTCAATTTCCTCTGAACCATTCTCCTAACCTTGAACTTAACAAGGAAATAATGATGTTTAGTGGATTGGCCGGGTGGTCATGGAAACCACCATTTTCTTTTGTGGCTTGGGTTGAAGGTTGGATATGCAAAGGAGAGAGAGATTAGTATTTAATTGTAAAGGTTGTATGGTTGGATTGTTTGCCGGAATAAACACCGGAAAGGTGGTCTTACATGCTCCTTACTCCAAGCATTCTTAGGATCAACAGCACATTTCACAACTCATGTACATTCAGCATATAGACAGGCAATTGTCTATAACACATGAAACGTACTAACTTATGCACTAGACATTGTCAAATATGTAGATCTATGTTCCTTGACTACTACGGATTGTTATTGCAGCCTATAACCCACACCATTGAACCAAGCTAAGTCACAGATCCCACTTAAAGAAGCTACCTTCACCAAGTCAGTGGTAAAGCAGCACAACAGAAGCAACATGGTCAAAGAACAGGTCACATTGTTCCCAAACGAGAACAACATACTACCGCAATGAGAAAACTCTTAACCTTATCCAAGAAACCACTCCAAATTCCCAAAATCATCTTCTAACACACAGTCACACACACTAATTATAGAACCCCCCCCCCCCCCCCCCCCCCCCACCACAAACACAACCCCCGCCCACACCCACAAAAAAAAAAAACCCCCCCCCCCCCCCCGACTAAAATCACTAAGAACACACACAGGTCCACACACCCCCACTCTGAAACCCCTACGGGTAAGCATAGATAGTACCAGCAACTAGTAAATCACTCCTCGATCCACAACACAAACAATAAGTAATCTAAGCAATTAAACCATGAAAGTATACCGGGCATTTTCTCGCCAAGCCCAAGCGAAACAGCAAGCTTCGGCATCTGCTTCCTCCACGCGGAAGCCACAACAAGCTTCATATACAAATCCACATCCTCCTTCTTCACAATCCCAAACGTAACCAGATGCTGCAAAAACGTATGCACATCCGGCGTCTTCACATTCTCAATCCCACCCCTCTCCTCCAAGCTCTTCTTCCACGTCTCCGCGATCTCCTCCGCCCTCCCCTTCACCTTCGGCGTCACCAGCATCCTCTCCTTCCCCAAAACCGGATCCATCATCACAGGTATCAAGCTCTCCAACAGCAACACACACGCCCACCCCAAATCATGACTCAAACAATTCTTCCCACCCTTCTCCCCTCTCTTATCCACCGGAAACACCTCCGAAATCGCCTCCAGCACGAATCTCGGCGGATCGACGCAATTCGCCAACGCCTTCGGCAACTCCGCCCTAAATTCCTCCAGCTCCTTCTTCCTAGACGTCACAAACACCCAAAACTCCCTCACCTTCATCCTCAGACAAAATCCTCTCAACTTCATCAACAAACCCTCCGAATTGTCGACTTCGGGTTCCGAATCGGAGTACATGAGTGACGATCTAGTGGTCTTCTCGAGCGAATCGAAGACGATCGACATTGATTTGGAAATGGAAGACTCGCGAGCCTGGAGAGCTTGCAGAGAGTGATCGGTGACGTCGTTGAAGGCCTGGAGCTTGGCTTTGAGGGCGTCGGACTTGCTGAGGAGGTCCTGCTCGAGGGAGGAGAAGTGATCGGAGAGCTCCTTCCAGAGGAGAGTGCAGCTGGTCATGAGAGAGGCCTGGCGCTGGAAATCGTCGAAACTCGGCGGCGACTCGGCTGGATCGGGTAGCGAACCCATGGGTGGGAGTGAGTGAGGACTCGGAAGGGGAAATGGATTGAAATGGAACAAACGAACCCTAAGGGGAAAGGTAGAGAGAGAAAGGGTGAAGGGAAATGGTGGTGGTGGTGGTCGTCAGTGGCGAGAGATAAAGGTGAACGAGGAGATGGTGACGTGGATGGGAGTGAGAGTGACAGGTGGTGGTGGTGTGTATTTTTTTAATAGTTTTTTTCCCGGTAAAATTTTACAAGAGGGGGTTGTTAATTGTGGGAGTTAATGTTTGGGTGAATGGATGATGTCCAATTATCCAATCCCAACTTGGTATGTATGTATTGTACATTTCCTGTTGGAATCTGGATGGGTAGTGTAATCAATTAATCATTCGAGAAAACTACCTTAAGTTATGATATTTTTAAAGATATATATTTAATTATTACCGTTTAATTTTATATCGTTAATTGATATTGTGTTCAATTTAAGTACCTCGTGACATGTGACCTCCTAATTACATGACACATGTTAAATTGAAATTTTAAATTTTGAATAAATCAACCCTATTTTATCTCAACATAAAAAGGTTAAAAGAAAGAAGAAAGATGAAGAAAATTAATTTTAAATTAAATTATTTATATATAAAAATTCTGAAAAATTATAAATTATAAATTCAAATTAAATTTACATATATGAAAAATAAATAAAAATAATAAAATTAAAAGAGAGGACACATATCACTCTCTTGTAATTTATGGGTATAAATTGTTTAGTATAGTTCAAAAATATTTTTAGAACTATAAAAAAAATATTTCACATGTTATTACATATAAAATAAATTTAAAAATTTCAAAAATTTTAAACGCTATTTGCTATAATAAACTTTTCGATTGGGTTTTTGAATTTTGTAAGTGATTTTATTTTTTAGTTTTTTATAAATTATTTTCAATATAGATATATTTTTATATGAGTAATTTAGTAATATTGTTAAAACTTAGGATCTATTTGCAATTAATAAAGACGACGTATTTACGTTTAGGTCCACCCTATTTCTGTATTTTTTAATGTTACACGTATCACGTAATTAAACTGTCACGTGTCACAAGATACCTAAATTTGACATAATGTCAACTTAATGTACCAAAATTTGACGGTAACAATCAAATGTACCTTTTTCGAAAATGTCATAATTTAGGGTGCCTTTTTCGAATTTTTTCCCATTAATGTTGGTTGTAGGGCAACTCGATCTGTATTTTCAGATCCAACCCGTTCATCTGTATTTACAAATTAGTTAACAGAATTAATTTTTCTCTATCCGTTCTTGTGTCTTATCTATGGATTTATCCGTTATCCGATCCGTTATGAATAGATCGATAACATATAGGCATTTAAGTCATCCGTTTTACCGGAAAAAATATTATATGATTCGTCCGTTACACAACACTAGTCTGGACTAAGAGAATTGGAATGAGTTAGGCCTATACAAATGGGTGTATACGAATGATTAAAGTGTCTGAACTTATAGGATAATTGATAAATTCATCGGATATCCATTGTTCATGAAATTTATTAGGAAATATATGTTTAGTTTTGATCATTGCACCATAATAATCCACCTTATTCTAAAAGTTATTTAGTATTTTTTTGGTTCATTTAAATATTGTAAAAAATGGAGTATATTTAATATAGTTAGTCGTAGAAGGCTATAGAAGATTTACATAATAATCTCGTAGAAGATTGCAAGTTCGAAAAGAAACGGGGGAGAATAATTACGGTGACGAGGAGCCACATGAATTGAATTAGTAATTACGGCAGAAGTAGTAATAACTTGTAGTGGGATAATAATTTTGGTAGCAGTGATCCTATGTAGGTGGAATAGATAAAGTATTGGATTAGTAGTTGAAATTGCTTTTGTATACAATATACAGTAAGGTTAGATAACTTTCGCGGAAAACGGAGTGAGAAGTGAGGAAAAGTCATAAAAAGCTGGAGGACACAAAATATTAAATAGGGTTAAGTGGTGGGGACCAATATCACTCGCCACTACATGTAGATGTATGGTGGGTGGAGGGTTTTCGTAATTCCGATCTCATTACAATTTTATATAAAACTTGATATGATCGAAAATGTAGATATTGAATAGTCGAAATATAAATTTTAAAAAATTATATAATATATTCGGGTCGAGATTGGGAAGAAAAATTTTAATACCTGAAATTCAATAGAGTACTCAAAATAATTATGTCCTTATAAATAATAAAAATAGTTATTAGTCCACAGAGATGTTAATTAATTTCATCTAGTGTTTAACTTTAGTAATAGATGATTATAGAGACTTCCGTATCTAATATTTATTTATCTAGTTAATTAGAAGATGTTTAGGTAGCCAAATTTATTGTACTGTAGCAAAAACACCATAATCCATAGCTCATACATACTTCATAGCTTGTTGGAGCCTGGATATATGATTTCCAACACTTTACATTAGGTTCACTGTTCCACATTTAAATATAGTTCTTTTTTAACTTTATATGAAATAAATATCCAATAGAATAATCTGATTCCGATCCAATCTATTGCGAATACACCGATTGCAGGTATCCATAAAAAATAGGTTGAGATTGGGATGAATAAATCCAAATCCGAATAAATTCAAATACGAATTGTAAGGCCCGGTTCTGGTCCGAACGTCAAGGATTGTGCCGAACATCCAAATATATAATTATCTTAAGTAATAATTATTACAACTCCAAATGCACGTTATAATTTGATAGATAAAACACACGTCTATCAGATCAGCAGCGGAACAAGCCAGAGTCCGTCTGTCTGCTTAGCTACCCGATCCTCTCTTCGTGTTCAAAATCTGGGAAAGAAGGATTATTGAAACAAGGAGAGTGTCAGTCATAAAGGCTCAGTGAGGATAACCAGACATGCATGAGGAGTATGAATGCACAAGATAGCAACCAACCAGAACACGCAGGTCAGGCACTTTTAAAAATGGGGAAACCGTAACACGCACTCAGGATCATAGCACATGAAAGGTGCTGGATTCACAGCACTGAAACAGTAACTGTCTTGGGCTGGACCGAACTGATCAGGTATCGGTCAAATAAAATATTCGAGGCGTTACCTCGCCTGAGTTGCTTTATGACAGACACGGCCCGTCGCACCCCACAAACGGGACCGTTTGAATAGTCCAACACGCACGCAAGAGCCCGAAAGAATATATAGCGCTGCAGACTGCTTTATCACTTTTGTCGAACAAGTCGACCACGACGGTTTCCAAAGTTATTTAAAAAACAATGTGTGGTTGCTTGTAAAATCATTTTTCGTGCAATGCAGTTCATGTGGATCAATATGATACACTTAGGATGGAACAACAGGAGAATAACAGAACATAATCAGGTCAGAATATCAAGTTGTAACTACAAATCAACAGGTTCAGGCTGTAACTAAAATACAGATCAACAGGTTCACGTTGTACTAGAATACAGATCAACATGTTCAACTACATTCATCTAGTCAGTAGTCGTAGTTAGTAGTCGCGTCGTAGTCAGTCGGGATGTCGTCACGCAATCGTAGTCAGAGTTAGGCAGACAGGTACATAAACAAAAAACATGTATGAAATTACAAGGAATGAACAGTATCAACTTTCCCAGGGCTGGATGCCGAAAGCCAGTAATCACTCACCGTAGATATCTTGCGCGTCAGGTGACTCCGAAATTCCTGATAAATAAATAAGCAATACTACTTAATCTCAATACTAAATAGTTTAAAATACTCCCGACAATTCCCCAACAGTTTTAGGACGACGTCTAAGTATACTAGTCCACCAGGTCCTATGACTTATTTAAACGGATTCCATATTAAATAACCGACGTTTTAAAATAATCGATACTATTTAGCAAAACTCAACCTTTGATCCTAAGTAATTTCCTAAAATCATTTATTTCCTCTAAAAACAGTTAATTTGACATATTATTCAGTTTTCCTGAAATTAAATCCGGTATATGGCTCCTAACAGATAAAATTCAGACAACAGACGACAAGTATGTCTCCGTACATTTATCAGTACTTTAACAGTATGAAAGCAGCTAGCTATGTCTACCTCAACATGTCAATATAACAGGTACTATTAATATACTATAATCCCTAGTCGACATATACACGCAACCCAACAGTATACAGTATACTTAGACTCAACAAACAGGGCGCAACCTGCGGCAACCATCCTATAGTCGACGGCCAGTCGACACTATATCTAACTCAGTTACACAATATACAGTATGCAATATTGCCGGCAATTAATTTAAACAGTATAACGACATAACATAATTCCCCAAAATCCGACAATAACCGGGACAAAGGCGATACTAACCGAGCAGCGTGCGGGAAAGCGAGCGAGGTCGGCAGTCGAGGTGGTGGTGACGGGGTGGCACGAGCTGCGAGAATTATTATTTAATTTCCCGTTCGTGATTCGAATAAAATCGAAATACAAACGAGATACAAACCGGAATTTTGGTTGAGCGAACGACTCTAATCTGGACAGTTGGGCAGTGGTGGTGGAATGGGGCCGGTAATGACGGAGATGGGTGGCGGCAGGTGGTGGTGCACGGAGGAGAAGTGGTGGCTGGAGAAGAAAATGAGGAGAAGAGGAAGAAGACAATGAGCAGGTGTGGAGGAAATGGGAGAGGATCGGCCTATTTATAGCCGGAGGAGGGCGGTGGAGTGGTCGACCGAAGCACCGGGAGGCCGCCGCGTGTCCGGTGACACGCCTCTCCCTCCCTTCTCTACGCGCCACGCGTCCGTTGCGTGTCTTCCATGTGCGCGCCTAGCCACGCGCGACGGGGGCCCATGGTGGCGCTGTCATGGCCGGTGGTGCGCGACTTTGACCGGGACGGAGCGGGTGGATTGGCTAAGCAACAGGCGCGGCTTTGGCACGGTTGGATTCGAAGAATGGCGGATTTGGCACGGTTGGCTTCGGATTTGTCACAGGATTTCGAATTTGGCGCGGGAGGAACGGCTTGGCACGGTGGATATTTCTATCCGTCGCTAGAATCGAATATAACCGGCAGAGGAGAATCCTTCTTTCTCAATTCTCCTCACTTCTTTCTTTCTCTTCTTTTTCTTCCTCCGACTTCTTTTGGAGTTTCCGGCTATCTCGACTATTCCAGGCAGGGTTGGTAGCGTTGCGCGAAGCTTCGGTGACGGGGATTCAATTTCCGGAGTCAATTTCAAGTTTCTTCCGCTATTTTTCTCCGGATTCGAGGTAATTTGACTAACCCTTATAATTGAAAATTTGAGATCATTTTGATTGTTTTGAGCAATTGAATGATTATATGAAGTATGTAGTTGGTTGTAGATTTGTAATTGATGTATATGTGAAGTATATTGCTAAATTAGTTTAAATGGATATTCGTATATGTTGGTGAATTACGAAGTATTTTCGGATATGTGAAGTATTTAGAAGCTAATTTTTTTTATAATTTTGGGAATTATGTTAATTTCGACTAGGTTGAGTTATTGTTGAATTAGAGGTAATTTCGACTAAATTTTATAATTTTGGTGCAATTGGATATATATGAGGTATATAGTAGATAAATTAGTTATAGGATTATGAAGATTTACTTTAGTGTTATGAGACCTTTAATTGCTTATAAATTTAGGAATTAGGTTAATTTGAGTAATAAGTATTAATGTGAAGTAATCCGTCGTAGTAGCTTGGAGACTATTTGATGTTTATATTTGTAAAATTTGTAGAACATTTTAGAGGGGAATTATTCGTAATAAATTAGAATGTAGTTGAAATTTAGTAAGACCTAATAAACTTAGATGTGTCAGGTTAAGAATGAGTACCGATCGGGAATGGACGTACCGGCATAAAGTAAATGGGAGAGTTCGATGGAGTTTTGTGAAAAGGGTAGAAGTTTTTGTTGAATTTGCAATGTCACATCGAACATGTGTAAATGAGGGGTTGATAATGTGCCCTTGCACATTGGAAACATGCAGCAACAAAAATAGGTTGATCACTTGATACGCAATGGATTCATGGATGATTATGAGGTATGGGATCATCATAGTGAGGAACCAAGATATTCTCCACAGTATTTACAGTGGAGGTAGAGGCGGGAGTTGAGGTATCCTATTGAAGTCATGTGGATAGATCTACTGTAGTGGAAGTTGTGTGGATTGGAGTGGTGCAACGGAATTAGGAACGAAATCAGTGATTAGGAGAGGTTTTATATCATGTACATGCATCTAATGAATACATACAACTTAATGCTGAAGAATTTGTGGACTTAACCAACGGCGACGAGGAGTAGGGTATGTGTGCATCATAGTTTGGTTATATATGTTTTGTTATACTCCCTTCGTCCCGGTTTGAAAGTCCCGCTTTCCATTTTGGGTTGTCCTGTTTCCTTAAAAAGAAAATCTCTCTCCTAATTTATACATTATCTCTCATACTTTATTCACTATTTCTCCTACTTTATCCAATCACATTCATAATTTATAACCTTCTTTCCTACTTTATCACTTTTCTCTTAAAACTTGTGCCCGGTCCCGCGGGACTTCCAAACCGGGACGGAGGGAGTATGTTGTTTAATGTTTCTAAGTTGATTTAATGTAAGTTCATGCTTTTTATATGCGTACTAATACTTTTGTCTTCTCCATTGTCATATGCTCATGCAGATGCCGTGCCATAGGAAATACATGTATCACCTACCTACATCTAGTGCACCCTGGAGGGTGGGGAGATATCGAGTGGTGGTAATACACCACTTGATGATGTTGGTGGTTCCAGCAGCCAGACTTCTGGTGTGACTCATGTCAGCCAGACCTCGCCACATCACGAGAGTGTGTCTACATCTCTTAACTTCGAGGAGTTCCTAGACGATAGTTGTCCATACGGCCTTCAGATAGTGAAGGATGTTGTATCTAGGGAAGTCGGTGATGTTCATCAATGGACCAAATAAGTAATGATTTAAGCTTTTGTAAATACATAAATTATGTTACGTATACATGTTCTTGTAATTTACTAATAATGATTTCATTTATTATGTGTTTTCATCGATATTTGCAGATTTTGGCCGAAGTCTGTTTTAGAGGAGCTGACGAAGATCATAAGACTCGTAGGGAGAGGGCGGGTGAAGGAGGAGAGAAGTGGGCGACGCTGTCTGATTCGACCAAAAATTACTACTTTGACGAGCTAAGGGTAAGATTTTATTTATCAAGTATGTTGTGGAATTGTTAAGGTGTATGGTATGTTAGCCACTTTAATTATTCAGGTGATATGTTATTCGCCTTTGTTGTTAGTATATAATGTAGGATTGTTAAGGTGTGTGGTATGTTAGCCACTTTAATTGTTCGGGTGATATGTTAGTCACCTTTGATGTTAGTATATGTTGTAGGATTGTTAATGCGTGTGGTATGTTAGCCACTTTAATTGTTCAGATGATATGTTAGTCACCTTTGTTGTTAGTATATGTTGTAGGATTGTTAATTTTTGTGGTATGTGAGCCACTTTACTTGTGTGGGTGATATGTTCAATTCCTTCTCAGTTAGTATCCATTGTTTTGATTGGACTTGCTATGTAATTTTGGTTGTAGAAAACGTTTTACATCCCGAATCGCTTGGTGAGGCAAATGTGTTGTGTTTGAGCATCTTGGCTCAAACCAGTACAAAAACCATGTCGCTTCCATGAAAGCTAATCGGCACACTAAGCCCCCTCACTTGAATCCTGAAGAGTGGGCTTGCTGGAACACGTACTGGGATAATGTCACGTACAAGATCACGCTTACAAGAACCAGCATAATAGGTTGAGCGAGCCACATGATGGTGAGGGGATTGCCAGGCACCATTGGGTCACGAGCTCCTGTCACAGATGTTGTGATATTGGTAAGTTTCCTTATGACTTATTATATGAATTTTTTCATATTGATACTTTTTCTTCAAATACTTATTTGCATTTACGTTAGCCAGACTCGATTCACTAATCATTATGCATTTTGAATATTGTTCAACAACTAGCTAACCAGAAAATTAGCCTCCTTCAACAATT
>JAYMSP010004889.1:0-15018 GCA_036897095.1 Plantago elongata
GAGGAGGAGAAAACGGGAAGGAGGAGAGGAGGAGTGAAATGAATTGGGGAAATGGAAACAAATTGGGGATCTGCCCGTTTAAACTGATACTTTAGCGACGGATAAAACATCCGTTGCTAAATAGCGACGGACAGTTTTATCCGTCGCTAAATCTTGCGACGGATAAAACTATCCGTCGCCAAAAGAATTATCTTTTATTTTTTTAAAAAAAAACCTGATAAATTGGCGACGGATAAAATTATCCGTCGCTAAATAGCGACGGATAATTTTATCCGTCGCAGGATTTAGCGACGGATAAAATCCGTCGCTAAATTCTAGCGATTCGTCGCTATATAGCGACGGATTTTATCCGTCGCTATTTAGCGTCGCAATTCTCCTTCTTTCTTGTAGTGAAAATAGTTGAGTATCTTTCATAAAATTAATCATTTTACAAATTTCTTTAGTAAACAAATTCTTCATCAAGTTACTATATTCAACAACAAATTGATACATTAAAATGTATTTAGAGCACTTTTTGTGTGAAATGTAAAATTTTCCCTAAAAAATAATCCTAACTTGTCACCTTAGCTATTTTTCAGTCCAATATATATTGATCAAACCTCATGTCTTCTACTTTGAGTACAAAGATGACAATTCAAATGAATAAAATATTCAGTTTAGCTTTTAAACAAGGATTAGGGAGGGGTAATAGTAGGGTGAAAAGAAGGGAACCCTTATTTTTGTTGTGAGCCAGCATTAATATAGGGTGATGCTGTATAATTTTGGGCACCAAGTACATCCCTACGTAAAGTGTGATATGATGTAGTTGCCTTCATATCAAGTACCCTCGTAGAGGCCACTCCAATGGTTTGCTCGTAAGGCTCTCCTTGGAAGGTTATCCTCGTAAGGCAAGGTTGCCCTTGGATAAGTTTCCCTCGTGAGGTAAAGGTTCCCCTTGAATGAGTTTCATGCGCAAAGGTTTCCCTCGGATGAGTTCCCCTCGGAAGGCTTTCCACGTAAGGTGTTGATGTCATGTCGTCTTCAAGTTTCCCTTCGATGAGTCCCCTTGGGTGAGTTCCCTGTGGATAATTATCCCTCATGGAGGTCCTTCGTAAGAAAGGGAAGGGGTTAGCCCTTTTATCCCGACTTTCCTTAGACAAGCCGGTGGGTAGACTCAACTAGAGTCTCCAAGGTTGTTCGCCTCGGAGCTCCGGAGCTGGGGTTGAAGAGGAGATCAGATACTTACTTGAAAAGTGAGGGAGTAGCCCTCTAGTTATAGAATTTGGGATGGGACAAGTCTCCCTGATTGATGGATCTTGTCCCTCCTGTCATATCTCGTCACGTGTCAGTGGTCCCCCTGTAGTTGCCCTCGGTAAGATGACTTTCCCTCGAAGGGAAGTCATCCGAGTCCCCTTCACGTTGTTGGAGAAGTGGTTCCCCTCGGATGAATTGTGAAATTCGAGGGGAACACTACTTACCCTCGGTAGGTCCCATTCATGTTGTTGGAGAAGTGGTTCCCCTCGGATGATTAGTGAAATCCGAGGAGAACACTATTTGCCCTCGTATGAATAGTGATCTTCCGCAGACAATCCCTTGTACCAGAATACGCCCCATCATATGCCCCACAAGTTATTAGTTATCACTTCGTAGGAGGATAAGTAAGAACTTTTAAGGTTTCTTTATGATGGTTTGAAGTTTTTCGTAGGCAATAACTCCGAGGAGCTTTAAGCATACCGAATAACAACCTGTCATATGTCCCCCAAGTTGTTAGTTATCTTTCGTAGGAAGATACGTAAGAACTTTTAAGGTTTTCTTTATGATGGTTTTGAGGCTTTTCGCCGGCACCATACTTCGAGGAGAAATGCTTATTGCTGGGAACTTTCTTTTGAGATATTTGTTGGTCCGAGGGTAACGACTTGCATATCTTATATACGAGGGGGTATTCTCCTCATGATTGAGAGTGAATTAACGAATTTCCCTCACGAGATATGTTTTGCCGCGGAACTTTGGTCCGAGGGTCACGACTTGCATCTATTATCTACGATGGGGGTATTCTCCTTGTGATTGAGGGTGGATAGGTGGTGACCTCTTTCTGAGAAGTCTGTTTGCCTCGAAACTTTGGTCCGAGTGTAACGGCTTGCATCTCTTATCTACGAGGGGGTATTCTCCTCGTGATTGAGAGTGGATAAGTGACCTCTTTCGGAGAAATCTGTTCCCTCGGAACTTTGGCCTGAGGGTAACGACTTGCATCTCTTATCTATGAGGGGGGGGGTATTCTCCTCGTGATTGAGAGTGGATAGGTGACCTTTTTGAGAAATCTATTCGCTCGGAACTTTGGTCCGAGGGTAACGACTTGCATCTCTTATCTACGAGGGTATTCTCCTAGTGATTGAGAATGGATAAGTGACCTCTTTCAAAGAAATCTATCCGCCTCAGAACTTTGGTCTGAGGGTAACGGCTTGCATCTCTTATCTACGAGGCGGGTATTCTCGTGATTGAGAGTAGATAGGTGACCTTTTTGAGAAATCTGTTCGCCTCAAAACTTTGGTCTGAGGGTAACGACTTGCATCTCTTATCTACGAGGGTATTCTCCTCGTAATTGAGAGTCGATAAGTGACCTCTTTCAGAGAAATCTGTTCGCCTCGGAACTTTGGTCCGAGTGTAACGACTTGCATCTCTTATCTACAAGGATGGTATTCTCCTCGTGGTTGAGAGTGGATAAGTGAACTCTTTTGGAGAAATTTGTTCGCCTCGGAACTTTGGTCCGAGGGTAACGACTTGCATCTCTAATCTACGAGTGTGGTATTCTCCTCGTAACTGAGAGTGAAGTCTGCTCTTAATCTACGAGGGGGGGGGGTATTCTTCTCGGAAATTAGTCTTTGATTTATCGCCTAGTCCGTTTGTCTCGGAACTTTGGTCCGAGCAACGACTTGACTATTCAAGATTCTTCATCTTTTATCTTCGAGGGTCTTCTCCTCGGATGTGATATGAAATCTAAACTTCACGAAATGAGCTTAGTGGCAAATTCTTTTATTAGCTAGCCTGTTTGTCTCGGAACTGTGGCCCGAGCAACGACTTGTCTATTCAAGAATCAACACCTTTTATTTACGAGGGGGGTATTCTCCTTGGATGTAAGATGGAATCTAAGAACTTCTAATGAGTTTAGTGACATTCTTTTATTAGCTAGTTTGTCTATCCTGAAGCTTTGGTCCGAGGGCAACGACTTGCTATTTAAGAATCAACATCTTTTATCTATGAGGGGGGGGGGGTATTCTCCTCGGATTTAAGATGGAATCTAAGCACTTCTAATGAGCATAGTGACATTCTTTTATTAGCTAGTCTGTTTGCCCCGAAGCATTGGTCCCAGGGCAACGACTTGCTATTTAAGAATCAACACCTTTTATCTACGAGGGGGTATTCTCCTCGGATGCAAGACGGAATCTAGGCACTTCTAATGAGCTTAGTGACATTCTTTTATTAGCTAGTCTGTTTGCCCCGAAGCTTTGGTTTGAGGGCAACAACTTACAGTTTAAGAATCAACATCTTGTATCTACAAAGGGGGTATTCTCCTCGGATATAAGATGGAATCTAAGCACTTCAAATGAGCTTAGTGACATTCTTTTATTAGCTAGTTTGTTTGCCCCTTAGATTTGGTCCGAGGGCAACGAATTGCTATTTAATAATCAACACTTTTTATCGATGAGGGTCTTCTCCTCGGATATACAATGGATTGAGATACCAGGATAATGTGACATTGTTGGCTTCTTGAAAATTATCCTTCTAGTTTTTTGCATCTCTTCTAGACGCAGAGAGTATCTTTCATAATGTGTAGACAGTAAGATCACTTCTCGTAGAAGGAATCAATGTTGAATAAGTGAGTTTCAAACGAGTATCTCTAAAAATGTTTTAGACATTAAGTAGTTCTTCTCGACGTAGGATTTAGTCTTCAAGAGATGATCCGTTGGACGTGACCGATCATGAAATGAGATGATCTTGTTGCATTTAGATCACCATGGTTATAATTGTATGTTCACAATGCATCGCTTGTTTGGAGATTGTAATGATCTTGGTTTAGCCTCTTGAAGATTTTGCTCTTAGGTAATTATCTCCCCTTGGTTTCGGGAAGAAATCGATTATGTGGCGAGAAGCGATCTTATCGATTTTTCAAAGGTTAATACCCTCGAATATCAATTCCTCTCGGTCTTTAATCCATCTCGTTAACTGCTTGTGGAATTTTTTCTTGCTTGAACTGCAACTCAATTTTGCTTCTTCTTGGAAACTTCTTGCTAAAATGCTTGTTCGAAATTTTTGTGTAAAAATTTCTCTCGGATCTGTTGTCCTTAGAACTGCTGCTCCATTTTTCTTGCTGAAATTTTCTGTTCGAAAATTTTCTACTTGTAAGCTGTTTTACGGAATTTCTTGTTCGAAATTTCTTTGTGAAAAATTTGTTTCAGAACTGTTCTTCTCGAAAACTGCTGCTCGAATTTGTTACTCTCGAAATTTGTTGTGTGAAAAATGACTTGTTCGAAAACTGTTGGCGAAACATTCCTCTCGAAAATTTTCTTCTCGGAAACTGCTCATTGTATCATTCCAAGTTATTGCTTTCGAAAATTGATGAGTTTTTCTCGTATTTGCTGTATGAAACATTCTGCTCGAGTTTGCCTTCGAATTTGTATTGCTCGTAAATTGCTTTCAAAACAGTGGGTTGGAGTTTTTTGAATGTTGCTGAATCTCAAAATTTGTGGTAGAGATTTTTCTATTAGAAAATTGGGCTCGTAATGTTTCTTCTTGAAAATTTGTGGCAGAGAGTTTTACTTGCTTGCAAATGTTCTGCTCGAAAATTGGCCACGAGAAATCTCCTCGGGACTGTGTTTTGTTTTTGTTCTTTACTTGCAAGAACTCTGTAATTTTTCTGCACGGAAGTGTTTGTTGAGACTGTGCTGCTCGGCTATACTTCTCGGAAACTGCTTGCTGAATATCGATTGTTTGGGGGGGGGGGTTGCTTCTTGACAGGGTATCTGGCAATTCCTAGGTGAATCTTTTGTGTCTTTGTGCAATGTATTTGAGTACAATCAGACTACCCCTTGGGTTAGACAATTCCCCTTTCGATAGTGTTATCGCGTCGGACCGGTGTATAAAACTTGTTGAAGGATTCACCCTATTCCTAGACGATCTCATCGAGGAAACTGTAAGGCCTCTTGCACTTCTCAAAATTTTCCTATGGATAGTGGAGCACGTGTTTCGTTAGACATGAAGTTTAATTGTTGCAGGGCATGTTTGACACCTTCTTGTTCGGGTCAGTTTTGTCAACGCAGATCCTCGCACACAACGGATTTAGTCTCTGCTCTAGGATCTCCTCAAAGAGAGGACTCTTCCCGTCCTTATCATCTTCTTTAGTATATTCTTCTCGATGCCTAGAGCCATATGTTTTAGGTGGATCTCCTCGTTGGTCATGGAATTGTCCTACAAATTTCCAGCGGTGCCTTTGTTATTTGCTACACCCAAAATTGTCGGTAGGATTCGTTAAACGGTTCCTCATGTCATTCATTCCTTCTTGAGTTTGTCCATCTTCGGTAGGAATCTAATACCTTTTCTTCGAGGTCTGGACGATATCTCCGAGAACTTCTTTCTCCTTTTGGATTGTCATGATAAACATCTTCCCTACAGATCTTGTCGTAAGAGTACATGTCCTTCTCTTTGTCGTGGTATTCGGGATCATAATAAGTGATCTCAGAGTTTCTCCGTGAATGCTGGACGGACGACTGATTCCGAGGTGAATGGCTTTTCAATGGTCTAGCATTCCTCTTCGATCCGCTCCGCGAACAACTTTGATGCGCAATCTTTAGTTTTGTTTGGCTTCAGTGCCTTGTGTGCTACGACTTCTCTGTGTTGTTCACTCCCCTTGTTTTGTCTCGTTCAAATGAGTCTGCAACGGTGCCACACTCAAGTCCGTGTTTTGGCTTTGTCGTGATCTTCTCTGGTAACGTTGTGAACAGGGTCTCAAATTGCACTTCGGATAAGCCCATCGGATTCGGCCTGGTCTGGGTGCACAGAGGAGCGGTTGCGCAATTGATCTCGGTGAACATCCTTTGCGGTCAAGTTTCCTTCTAGGATTGTTAGGGTTCTTCCGCTCGTTCCTACGATGTCCTTCGACACGGAGGTGTTCTTATGGGCCTCAAAAGCTTCTAGGGAATTTGCTCTCTTGTTTGTATTCTCAAGTCATTCTTTGATATTTCTTCTTCTAAGGCCTTCTTGCTACTCTTCGGAGGCATTTGACCTTTTGTAACGTTTCCTACATACGGCGCCAATGATGATGTATAATTTTGGCACCAAGTAAATTCCTACGTAAAGTGTGAGATATGATTTAGTTGCCTTCGTATCAAGTCCCCTCGTAGTGGTCACTCCAATGTTCTGCTCAGAAGGCTCTCCTTGGAAGGTTATCCTCGTAAGGCAAGGTTGCCTTCGGATAAGATTCCCTCGTAAGTTAAAGGTTCTCCTCGGATGAGTTTCATGCGCAAAGGTTTTCCTCGGATGAGTTCCCCTCGGAAGGCTATCCTTGTAAGGTGATGTGTTATAATTAATGTCTTGTCGTCTTCAAGTTCCCCTCAGATGAGTCCCCTCGGGTGAGTTCCCTGCCGATGGCTTTCCCTCGTGGAGGCCCCTGCGTAAGAAAGGGAAGGGGTTAGCCCTTTTATCCCGGCTTGCCTTAGACAAGCAGGTGGGTCGACTTAACTAGAGTCTCCGAGGTTGTTCGCCTTGGAGCTCGGGAGCTAGGGTTGAAGAGGAGATCGAATACTTACTTGAAAAGTTAGGGGGTAGCCCTCTATTTATAGAATTTGAGAGGGGACAAGTCTCCCTTGATTGATGGATCTTGTCCCCCCTGTCAGATCTCGCCACGTGTCAGTGGTCCCCTTGTAGTTGTCCTCGGTAAGATGACTTTCCCTCGAAGGGAAGTCATCCGAGTCCCATTCACGTTGTTGGGGAAGTGGTTCCCCTCGGATGAATAGTGAAATCCGAGGGGAACACTACTTGCCCTCGGTAAGGGTCCCATTCATGTTGTTGAGGAAGTGGTTCCCGGCCCTCGGATGAATAATGAAATCCGAGGGGAACACTATTTGCCCTCGGTAGGTCTCATTCATGTCGTTGGAGAAGTGGTTCCCCTCGGATGAATAGTGAAATTCGAGGGGAACACTTTGCCCTCGTATGAATAGTGATCTTCCGTAGGCAATCCGTTGTACCATAATACAACCCATCATAGGGAACCTGTGATTTGATGCTTTTATCCAATAATTTGATGTTTCATCTCATATCTAACACTCAATTCATTTTTACAATACCTACAACTAGTGCTCTTACAATGTAAACCAAAAGTGACATATGAAGGGACCACAAATTTTAGTACTTGATAAAACTCTTCATACTTATTTCTTCTCTTTTTTAAATTTTGATTTTGTCCACTTTAAAATGTATATAATTTGAAAAATAAAAATATAAAAGGTAAATCACCGACGACTTTACTTTTACGAGATCTATAAATAAAGACCACTCTTGACTATATTTGAATTATTTTCCTAAGATTTATAAAAATCACTAATAACTTTATTTTAACCTTAATAAATTATAAAATGAGTTCTAAAAGTATAATTTTATTAATTTTAGCTTTTAAACACTCTTGTAATATTGTATATATCTTATTCAAAAAACTAATATCGTATCTATGTAAAATAAAGTGATAATAATTTTCACGACATCGCGATGACGCGTCATGTCGAGATGCAAGTAGTGGTCGGGGCACGGGGTCCGGCATTGGACACGAGCATTAGTCACGGACGTTGGGCATTGTTGTCATCTGAATGTGTTGGGGAAGTAGAGAGTCTACGTACGTATAAATCGGTTCGGGACATTTGGTCGGGGCACGGACATTGTGTAGGTGCATTGGTCACGGGCATTTTCTTTATATAGTCATCGGGTAAGTAGAGAGTGTACGTATATAGAGGTTCGAGACATATGGTCGGAGCAATGGGCACTGTGCATTGGGTAGGGGCATTGGACACGAACAATTCTTTATATAAATGATTATTTTACATTCTTGAGATCTTATAACAATGTTTAAAAGTTGAAACTAATAAAATTGCATCCGAACAACACGATTACAATTTCATAAGGTTAAAATAAAGTCGTTGTTGATTTTCATAGATATCCGAAAAATAATTCAAACATGGTCAAGAGTGGTCTATATTTATAGATCTCAAAAAAATAAGCCGTTAGTGATTTTTATTTTTTTATTTATTTTTTTCTCTCCTCAAGTTATGAACTTTTTAAAGTGGACAAAATTAAATTTTATTTAGGTTAAATTGAGTATTTATGAGATCATCAACCCAAAAGAAAACAAGGAAGATGATCATTCCAAAAAAAACAAAGAGGTACTACTACAGGGTTATATGGTCCATTTATACTTAAAATGTAGTGATATGTTGCAATAATTTTTGCTCAATTTTTTTTGAAAGGAATGGGCGCATAATATAATGTATTAATTAGTAGCTCTCCTGTTTGCCTAGCGGCCCTAGCCGTTAAATTACAAAAACCGGATACAAAATAGGGATATTCTACTATCAAATAAGGTTGTACTGAAACTAATATCAAATATCGTAGAAAAGAGCAATGGAAACATGTATATTGATTAAAAAGTGTTTACGAGCTCAAGCTATTCTCAAGATTACAGGAGAGAAAAATATCTGAAGTAAAGAATGCATAGATCTAATTGACGATACAAGACTAATGCTAGTTATAGACTAAAT
Organism: Plantago elongata; assembly: GCA_036897095.1. Lineage (NCBI taxonomy): Eukaryota > Viridiplantae > Streptophyta > Magnoliopsida > Lamiales > Plantaginaceae > Plantago > Plantago elongata. The sequence goes on from JAYMSP010004889.1 coordinate 8,778, forward strand.
AATTAGAATAAGTGTGTTTAATAAGCACGATTTTATTTTATCTATATACTCAAGACGCCCCCTCCCCCAAGATGAATATGGTTGTTGTCGATGTGCATCTTGGACATAAAATGATTGATAATTCCGTAGGCAAAGGCTTTGTAAATAAATCAGCTACGTTTTCTTTGCTCGGAATATATATACAATCTGAACGGTCTTGTCCTGAAGTTTCTCCCGTGTAAAATGATAATCCAATTGGATATGCTTCGTCTTTTCATGGAGAACTGGATTTGGGCAATACATAGCATACTTCGACTATCAATATAAAGAGTAACTGGTTCAGGATGTAGAATCTGATAGTCTTTCAACAAAGGGATAATTACAAAACCCACCCCTACTCTTTGCCCTCATCACATCTGACCATCTGATGTTTTTTCTATTACAAATGGTTCCCACGAAATGAACTGTTCAAACAAACCCAAAAGTCAACGCCGGATTCCCCATAGCTAAACGCATTCTTACAGTGGTTAATTTAGCAACAAGAGAAAAAAGTATGGAAATAATCGATGCCCTCTTCCTGAGTATAGACTTTGGCAACTAACCTTGCCTTATACCTGTCAATGAACCATCTGTAGGGTCCTTGAACAAGAGGTTTCTTAGTGTCAAGATGGTAAAGGCCATTCTTCATTTTAGCAAAGCCAATCTTTCTCAAGGACTGGCTGTCATAAAAGAAACAATGTGAGGCACCAAACAGGGCAAGGCAATGCTGGTGAATGGCTAAGTGACTAATAAAGAGTAAATTATAGCTAATTTTAGGAACATATAGAACATGCTTAAGCAACAAATCATCAGTAAGTTGAATGTCACCAATATGAGTAGCAATAGCAGAACCATGGTTAGGCAAGCTAATATCAACATGAGTAGACACATGAGGTGAAACAAAAGCATGGAAATCAGACACCATATGGTCAGTGGCTCATGTATTAACTATCCAAGTAGCAGTAGTTCTACGTGTAAATGCATTAAGGCAGAAATGTGAACCTGACTGGTGGGATGAAGTGGATGGCAGAGGGATGGTGGGATCATAGCTGCTCATAGCCACCAAGTTTGATGAGTGAGCAGTGGAGGTGCCTGCAGCCTGGTTCTGCTTAGTGAAGGCAACAAACTGATGAAATTGTTGCAACATTTGAGGGTCAAGCAGGGGAGTAGCAGGCAGCTGGTCTTGATCATTGTATCCACTATTCACAACATTGGCTGAAGCAGTTCTGCGAAGTCCATTTTTGCCAGTCCTTTAACCAGGAGGATACCCAATCACCTGACTGTGTGATTAAACATGTGACAGTGGGAACATTTCTTCTTTTGTCTCTTGCCAGGGCCATTGGACCTAGAGAATCCATCATCTCTTGTCTGTGGAGACCTAAAATTGCTAGTGTTAGCAGCTAACATTACGGCAGTATCCATGATAGTTTCAGAGGTGGGGTTGTGGAGTGCTCTCTGAGACTCTTCTTGGAGCAAACTAATGTATACTTGAGAAAGTGAGGGAATAGGTTTCTGTAATAGCAGCTGACTACACAGAGGATAGTAGATTCATCGAGGCCAACCATAAACTTCATAACAACGTCATTTTGATGAGTACGAGTCACAGTCTGTAGCAACTCACATGTGCACTTGCTCAAGGTGCCACAAGAACAGGAAAACAATGGCCTACATCTAAAGTATTCATCCCAAAGAGCCTTAAAAGCATTGTAATATTGTGCCACAGTTTTTGTACCTTGCTTAAGACCATAATTGTCCATGACACTCGTACTCAATCCAACTTTTCACTATTCTAATAAATAATTAATTTCTCTTTCATCCACCTATCCACCCTTACACCCACCAAACCTTTTAATATAAATCAAGTTTATCCATGACCCCCACACACCCATCCATTTCATTTAATATAATTATTTTTTATTATTATCACGAAATATTTATAATACTCAAAATTAAATATAATATTATAATACTCAAATTAATTATAATAATTGAAAGTTGATATGAGATATGTAATTGGGATTTAAGAATAAATATGAAAGAGAAGTATTTTAGATGTAGGGTTGGGAATGGTTAGTTAATAACCATAACCGTTATAATAATTTAGGTTATAACCATAACCAATTAATAATAACCATAACCATAATCGTAACCGAAAATTTTTCTCACCGGTTATGGTTATGTCGTATAACCGGAAATAACCATAGGTTTAGGTTATTAATCGGTTTTTTGAAAATTCTTTCTTACCCTAGGTGAAAAATTACAAATTTTTTTTTTCACAAAATATTATTTTATTCGCAAAAAATAAATTATTTTCGCAAAAAAAAATTCGCAAAAAAAATATTTTTTCCCAAAAAATTTTTTTTGAAATTTTTTTTTTAACGGTAATCGTAACAAAAAACCGAACCTATTATGGTTGTAACCGGTCGGTTGCTAAACGGTTACGGTTATGGTTAATAACCGTTTAGAAAAAGTAGTAAATGATTATTAATTGGTTATGGTCATGGTTATGGTTTTTAATCAACCATTTCCACCCCTATTTAGATGTGTGTAAAATGTAGAAATATTGGTTGAAGTTGAAAATTTAATAAATATTAATTTTTTTATAAAAGATATTAAAAAAGATAAGTAAAAAGATAACAATAACAAAAAAGAATATATTAGGACCAATAGGTTGGGGACACTTGTCCCCAACCTAGAGCCACCACCGAGGGCGGTGGTGGCTCAATTTGAGTCCCAAGGTCGGTGACCTTGGGCTCAAACACTATCCCATCTATTTGTTCTTTTTAAAAAATTGATGTTTGGGCCACAACCATTTTCTTTTAGTCCTTGGATAATATCAGTCTAAACTACCCAATGACTTTACAAGATGAAATACCCTAGGACCGTTAGATTTAGCATATCTTTCTTTAAGTTCGAGCCAAACATCTCGAGCAACAGTGAAATATAGCATACTATTTTTTATTTCATCATAAATAAAGGAATTGAGCCAAGAGAGTACCAGAGAGTTCGCCTTTTCCCAGGCATCATACAAAATCGTGTCAGAAATAGGCAGAATTGCCAAAGAACCATCAACCAGACATAGTTTGTTCTTCACGCGCAATGATCTATCATCTACCTCCTTGCTCCCAAGGCACGTAGTTGTCCCCATTGAAAGTCACATAGATAATCCGGACTCCAGGATTATCCGATGCGTGATAGTAGAAAGGAGAAGCCTGATTCTCGGCTGGATTCAAGTTGACATCGGTGGCCATGTGAATCGATCGAAGAAAATCGTCAATCGGATCAAGCAGAGCCAAAAAAGGAACCACCAATTGAAGGACGAAGACACAAAAAACAGGATGAAGACGATCGATTCAAAACGGAGCACCCAAAGCCAAAATATAACCGCCAATTAAAGGACGAAGAGACATATAACATGACGAAGACGATCTATATACTCAAGATACACCGAATCTAAGCCATCCAATTTAGTAAGATTTAATCTGGACAATATAATGGAATACAATTGTAGCATTGTTAGAATTAAGGGAAACACGTTATTCTCTCTTTCTTCTATATGTTTACCAACCACCAATGTCAAACGAAACACAAAATATCTTGACCAAAATGCTCCTAACACATGAAAAATCCTATAAAATTAACGAAACATCAAAATAACTCGTTTATACAAACACAAAACCATTAACATATGCACGATCAAACACAAAATAACAACAATTAAAAGAATTAATTTTTTTTAGAAAAATGTTTATTAACGTATTTAAGTAAATTAAAATAAATTTATTAAAAAAAAAACAAAAACAGCCGTCCAAGTTGATATGGCCTGTTTTTAAACCGGCCATATCAATCTGTACGATTTTTTCCATTTTTTTATTTTGTATTTAAATTTATAAATTAATTATATATACTTTAATTTTTTATTTTTTATTTAAATTTATAAATTAATTATATATACTTTAATTTTTTATTTTTTATTTCTCTTTTGCAAATTGAAAAGTTTACTTCAAATTTTGCAAATTGGATGATTTAATTTGTTTTGTCATTTATTTACCTAAAAAAAATTAAAATAATATAAATTAAATAATTAAAAAAATTTCATTTTTTACTTTTTAAACAATAAATAAATTGAAAAACTAAATTAAAGTATATAATTTTAAAGAATTACAAGTAAACTCTTTCATTTTCAAAAATAAAAAAAATTAAAAAACTATATATAATCAATTTGTAAATTTAAAAATAAAATAATAAAACGAAAAAAACCGCCAGGTCAAGAAATGACCGGTTTTAAACCGGCCAAATCAAGAGAAACCGGCCATAACATGATTTGGCCGGTTTTAAAACTGGCCATATTAACTTGGACGGTTTTTTTATTTTTTAAATTTATTTTAATTTACTTGGACAATCTTAGCAATATATTCTAAAGAGTTAATTTTTATATTTTAATTTTGTATTTATAAAAAATGGGCGATTCCTCAAAAAATAATAGTTTTTTTTAATTGTTGTTATTTTGTATTCGCTCATGCATGTTAATGTTTTTATGTTTGTACAAACGAGTTGTTTTAATTTTTCGTTAATTTTTAAAAAAAATAAATGAGTTAGGGGCAATTTAGTCAAGTTATAATTTTTTTATGTTGTGTTTAACCGAAAATGTGAGTTTAACATCCGTGCATATTTCTTCTTCTCCCATCAATTCCTCTTCTGCACTCCTCCTCTCCATCCCAAAATCATTCTCAGTAGTCGGTAAGCTATGTGATTCTGTTACTCTGAAGTCATATTTATCATCTTATATTAACCTTTTGGATTTCTTCATGGAAGACGTGATGGAGGATTGTAAATAAAATAGTCATAATCAATTGCAATTTTATGGAAGAAGGCCAATCAACCTCTGATTTGTTTCGCGAAGTTAATTGTCCGATGGTTCTTGTTTCCATCAGTCATTATACTCAAATATGGTACACAAGTCACCAACCAAGATTAGATACCTTTACTGGAATGGAATGCATCTGAATATTTTATAATGAATCACCGATGAATTTGGGGCAATAGCAGACAATCGAATTCCCGAGGAAGATAGTGGCATAGTGCTACTGCTCCATCGGAATTGCATAAAGAGCCAATAATTTAATCTGGAAAGGGCTTCCGAAGAGTTAAGCGCCGGCTAGAGAAGCCGCCATTTGGACGGATAAATTGAACGATGAAATTACGAGATGAGATGTGGTTTTGAGCGCATGAAGAAAGAAGCGTGTGTTAAATTAAATTCTCATGGTAATGCAATTGTATTTCATCGTACGGTCAGATCAAATCGTATTAATTTAGATGGCTGGGATTCGATATACAACCTTATTTGATATTATTTTTAATATAATTTTATTTGATAGAGAAACCCTCTTAAAAGTTCGGAAAGTCCTGAGAGTTCTTAAGAGTGTTTAAATGTTAGTTAAGTTAGTTACATTCAGTTAAGTTAGTTTGGATAAGCTACATCAGTTAGCTTTCTTCTATAAATACTTAGTATATATATCCCATTGTATAGTCATTGTAATGTATCATATTTTGGGAGTTAAACTCCTCAACTCATCAATACAATTACTTGATTATGCACATTTCAAGCTTCTTTTCATGGTATCAGTAGAAATCATTTGATAATCGTGCAATCAATCGATCATATACAACCACCACAACATCATCACTCTGTTTTCTTTGTTTTGCAAATTCAATCCGTTTCATTCAATCCCGCAATCTTCCACTGTGTTTCCGGCTGGCAGTTCAAATACATACAATCGACGTTTTATTGGGCGGTTACTCCATTGTTCTGCAGTTTCTCTGCTTCATTCATGGCGGAATCCTCTTCAACTGACGGCAATGCCGCACATCATCATTCAGGAGCCCCATCACCCGTTGTATCTCGTGCTCGTTCATCCTTAAACCCTGCAGAAAATCAATTATCTCCTTACTTCTATCATCCTTCGGATCACCCAGGGCTACAGATCATCTCAGTCGTCTTCAATGGCACCAACTATGTTTCTTGGAGCAAATAAGTGATCCGTGCATTACAGGTGAAGAACAAACTTGCATTAATCGATGGTTCTCTCCCTATCCCTCCTATCGATGATCTCGATTTGTATGATGCTTATGAATGTGCCAACGCCTTGGTTTTGGGATGGATAAATTTATCCCTCCAAGATGACATCAAGAACAGCTTGCTCTACTGTAACTCAGCTAGAGA
>JAYMSP010004890.1:0-15014 GCA_036897095.1 Plantago elongata
GTCTGTACCTCAGGTGGCACAATCATTTGAACCCACATATTAAGAAGGATTCATGGAGTTTGGAGGAGGAGCAAATTCTGCTTAATGCTCATCAAATCCATGGGAATAAATGGGCTGAATTAGCTAAGCTTCTGCCTGGAAGGTACTATTTCTATTGCTTCTGCAAATGTTGAAATTGGATTCTCGGCCCCATGTATGTATATTCATTCCCTAAGTTGTAACTTGTAAATGATATTCATAGATGAAAGTAAGCTGTATTTGTACCCTGTCACAAGTTCAACCACTCAAAACAATTGCCTATCTTTAAACAGTTATATTCCTTTCTTATTATGCAGCTGTTGTTTCACTGGGATATTTACTAGCTACTTATTGCAGGACTGATAATGCAATCAAGAATCATTGGAATAGCTCTCTGAAGAAGAAGTATGATTTCTTTCAGGCAACGGGAAGCCTTCCTACTTCTAAAAAAGTTCCTCAGAATGGTCAGAGGGACATCAAGAGAGTGATTCAAATTGGAGAAGTCCATCCTGGTTCAACTAAGGGAACAAATTCAGCTTTCTTAGCTTCACCCGAAGCTTCTGACATGTTTAAAGTTGGAAATGGGAGTGACCAACCAGATTCCGCTGTCAAACATTATAATGATCGTCATAGTGAGTCTACAATTTCTGAGGGCACTAGATTTGGTACAATGCCAAGTGAAGCCGAAACTTCAAAGTCAAACATTGAATCTCGATCTGAGAGATCTGAAATGCGTGGTGCAGTTGATCATTACCGCATGCTTGGAGGAGTATCATCATCGCCTCATAATATTCCGGTATATGGAAAGCTGTATTATGAGCCTCCATACGTGAACAATTATGTTAGGCTAAATACTGATCTTGAAAATATATCACTGGTCCAGTCAGTGTCAGACATGAGTTCTGCAATGTCTCCGGAAGCTGTATTTACTCCACCAAGTGTAAAAAGCAGAAGCTTATCTGGTGCACAATCTCCCGAATCCATATTGCGAATTGCTGCAAGAAGCTTTCCAAATACACCATCAATAATGAGAAAGAGGAGGTTGGCTGAAGAGCTAAAGGAAACAAAAATATCTGAAAATGGGCATACTGGTACAAATAATCCTGAAGAAACTGGGGATCAAACTGGCAGTTTATGTGTGGATCCTACTTCGCATGATGAGCTTCCCCCAAGCAGCAACGGGTCCTTTAATGCTTCTCCTCCTTACCGCCTAGGATTCAAGAGGACTTCCTTTTCTAAATCTGTTGAGAAGCAGCTTGATTTTTCTGTCAACACTGAAGTTGAACGTGTGGACAGTTATATAAAATCTGGAGAATCAGAAGTCAGGGAAGCTCCTATAACAAAGACAATTGTCTATAGACGCCAAAGGCGAGGCTAGCTCTCTTAGGTACACTTGACGCTTCCATAATACTGTGATTCTATAGTCTAATACACTTCCAGTCTCCAGCATTATGTTGTGTCACGTACTTAATGTATAGAATACTAGGACACAACTGATGATTATCAATCCGGGCTGCATAGAAAGAGACCTATAAGCCTAAGTGCAGCATCAGATTTTTCTGTCAGTTAATATTATTTATTGTTGGTTCAGTCAATTGGCTTGTGAATCGGCTTGAAACATACTGTGTTGTTTGCACCTCCTTTTAATTCTGATTATGTAGCTGCTGCTCGAACTGTGAGGTGTATTCACGAAGTGATACTGTTCACTGCTACTTGTACAGAAAATAAGAATGTTTTTCTGTTAACTGTCACACTTTTGCATTTCTTAATGATTTTCTTGCATGGTTTAGCAGCTTATGAATCTATATTACCTTGTTCTTTTCCAGTGGGCCAATTATTATCTGAAAGTCTCGTCTGAATTGATTGGAGATGGAGAATATACGGAACGGCTGAACTGAGGATACGTGCATGCATACAAAATAAACCTCGGCAGTAAGGTGTTCGGCATCAAGGAAACTGTACAGGCCATCTGAGACTCTGTTTTGATGCCCTAATAGTTACTAATATCCCCCTCCCCCCAAAGCAATAATCTCATTTGAGCTGTTAAAACTTTAGATAAGAGTAGCTAAGCTTGCTCTTGTATATGACCTCTTTTTTCTCTTTCTTTGTATTGTGGTTTACCATAGAATTTTATTATTTTTCTTCCATTTGGTGTTGACTTGAAGCCGCTTACATGTAGAGTTATATACAATACTTGCACTGTGTGCACAAATTTATGCACACGACTATTTGAAATTGAAGAAAATGATTTACTACATGCTGTTTCATGTGTGTAGCAGCACATATGTTTGTCATTCTGTTACTGTACCTGAATCTACATGTGCTGTGCAATCTTTATGTAGCAAGCCTGCAATTGGAAAGGTATGTATAACTGATGTTTGTATGATCTCTAGCTGACTTTGTTTACAATTCCGGTAGCTCAATCTGATAGTTTGAACTTTGAAATTATCTCAGCATCTGAATGTTGTGTATTCTTTCAAAGACATGAGAGCTCTCAATAAAGAAAGTGATGATCCATAACCACACCCTCAAAAGGAAACTAGCGAGTGGTTCTTGATGTTGAAAAGACAATACAAGACAGAGGCTTGTTGATACTGGAATGTGATAGACATGCTTTCACTTCTCAGGCCCCTCAATAATGCTTAGCTCCTTACCCCACAAATAATTGGAGAGGACAGATTACTAGTCCCCTGGTTGGCCTTGAGATGCTGGCTCCTGGTCTCACTATTAGTGTACCTATCAGGCACAGTCGAGTTGTGATCTACCCGGGATGTGTCTCCCCCACTTGGCTGTCAGGTAGGTGCACTAGCAGTGATACCTACTGCATTAAAGTTACCTGAGTTTGTCGATTTTGCACCGATGATATACATGAGTTCGTTTCTGCACATTGCGTGCTTTAAAATGCAGTGCGAATTTCATTTCTCATTTGTGAGGATCATTCACCAGGACAAAGGAAAGAAAGATGAAGTATGATTTCAAGCAGTTATAGTAAAAAAATTCAAACCTACTCCATTCGACATACCGTTCCACTACTCTTGTCTCATTTTCCTTTTACGACGTCCTTTTAATATTATCTCATACCCAAAACAATAAAACGTACTACTAGATTATAACTAAACCAAACCTATTACTTTATTATCTATTTTTTTATAAGCTTTCAACTATTTATTATGTACATCTCGTATTTTAACAACATTATAATCATTATTTTTATCATTATGTATTCATATTTGATCAAAAGTACCACGATAAAAGTGGGATCAAAATATTATTGTATAATCCAATGCTTCCTCTATGCCCATCAAAAAAAGGTTACTATTTTACAATTGTCGACTTTCCAACTAAAACTTATCTTTTGTGTTTTTGGTAATTTTTTTCCAAATATAATATTAAAATATTTTCAATAACACTATTGGAGAAATTAATAAAGTAAACTCGTAAATAATATTTTATTTAAAATGCATGCATCTGCTATTTTTTTATTAATGATATAGGATTTTATTTGGGATGGATATTTAGGATTAATATTTCTGCAAACTTGTGATAAAAGATGATTGTAATTTGTTGTTGTCATTATTTATATATTGTCACAATCTAGTTGATCCTCTTCTACATTATCTCATCTCATTTCACTTTAGAAGAGGCATTGGTTTATAGCACGTTCAGTCCACCAACAGTTGTACTGAAAGTTGAGCATGATTAAGAAGGATATCAACTTCCTAATCCATGAGATATGAGACCCAAAAGTCAAATTTATCTACTTAATCCAAATAAATTAAGACTATAAGACAAAACATAAGAGAAGAAAGGAGATAATTCCATTAAGTTAATCCAAATCCAGTTCCCCTCTGACATACATACATAGATACACTGATGATCACCTATTCACCTTAACAGATTAAGCAGACTCATACTCGACTTAAACATAAACATAAAAAAGCAACCATTTTTAACACTCATGGCCACTTTTATTACACCATCAATCATTCATTCACCAATACAAGTTGATGATGATGATATTAGATGACAGACACGGACAATTAACTACTACAAGTACTTCTCTTCTTGTTCAGAGCCCAGTTAGTGATCAATGGGCGAACAAGTCTATTTGCAATTGCATGGGTTGCAGCTGCAGTTGTCACCACATTTGCACCCGTTCTCGGACACAGTCTCTGATCCCTCAAAGTATCTGCACCATTCACTCATGAGACCCAATTTTTAGAATCCAAGTAAGTTTGTTGTGTTGCGGGTAGACGATAAAAATAAACAATCAATAATAAAATGAAATCGGAGAAGATGAAGAAGCATACGTGACTTTGGGAGCAAGACCGAGAACAGAGCTAACGGAAACGGTGGCGGAAGCCTCAGAGTAGCTCAGATCAGGGTACATCTTGCACCTGCAAATCATCATCAATTGACATTTCCAATCCACAATTACAAGCAGATCTAACATGAAATTAAACCTAATAATCAGAAAACATGCAAATGGGGATATGACGAATTACCCTCCACAGCCATTGCCGCACTTGCAGCCAGATCCACAACCACAGTTTCCGTTGCAGCAAGACATGATTGAGATTCAGAAAGTTGGTTTTGGAATTTGATTTTGTGTTGTGTTGTGTTGTGTTGTAAAACAGAGAGCAATGAGGTTGATTTATAGCGAGGAGGGGGAGTGTATCTACCGTACACGTGTGAAGATGTTTAGGGGTGGGTGGGTCTCGTGAATTGGGATGCATAATTATCTATCCACGTACTGTTTCTTTCTACTCTGTTCGTGCCCATAATAGTTTTGTCAATTTTTACCCGTAATCAGATCTATTTATTGCGTTTGGTGATTTTTTATAAGAGCAAGATAGGTGGTGGTTGCAAATTTGGAGTTAGACTTTGAGTCCATCTTCTTACTATTTAAATAATGTAGTAAATCTCCATTTTACTTTTATAAATTATTTAACACTTTTTCTATATTCTATAATAATTAATTATTAAGAAACGTTATATATTGTCATGTTAAAGTGTCATTTCACTTTTGCAACTTATTTAGTATTTATTTTCAATTCTCCAGCAACCGACTATTAGGAAATGTTATTTCAACTTTTTTGTCGCTCACACCACATGCAACACTCCTTCGCACATCCTGTTGTTGTTTCCGTATGAACCGTTGTGTGTGTTCGGATCACACTCCGACTCACATGCACCTTATCGCAACTATAAAACTCTAGGTATGTATACGACTCGAATAGATTACTCAAATTAACGACCCCGACTGTTATGAAAATCGTTCATTTTTCAGTTTGATCAACATTTGGTTGGAGCTCATGTTGTCTCAATGTTAGCTATTGCTATTTTAGAAGTCAATCGCAATAAGATCTAGACTATCGGATCTATTTCTACATCGAACATTTCAAAAGGCATCTCCTATGTGCCTTAAATTTTCTTTCAATCGATAATAATATTCTAAATGCATTGCTTTATTAAAATCATAAATATATTTATATTTCTGATTTATATCTGCTATGTAAAATTACCACTTCTCGATTAAATTACTAGTGTTCATTACTAATTTTCTGTTCTTTAATAGATTTTGAATATCGCTAATGAAAATATTATCTAACATTTTCATATCTTTCTTTTCTTTGTTTAATAAAATTTGTTAAGCACGATTTCAGGACTCTACACTGGGAAGTATCAATATCAGAATCTAATATTTTAACAAAATTAATATATAGATTTAGGTATGTCACATCAAATATGGTTAGACATATGAATATAATAATTGAATATAACATTCTAGTGAGTTTAATAAGATTCAATTTATTAATATTGAATTAAACTCGTAAAATATAAAAGATTATTTGTATGCAAATTTTAATAATGAGTTTGAATTTGACTAAATTAAATTCAAAATGAGTCGAGTTAAAGTTTTAATAACGATTTATCGAGCTCAAAAATTAATTTGGTTCTTTAATCAAAATAATTAAGATTGGACTAGATAATTCTATCTCTGACCCGTTTTACAAGTTTTTAAAGAAAAATATGTAGATAAAAAATACACTTGGACCTAATAATGTGTGGTTAAAAATGAGTTGTATTGTAGCGATTATTTTTATAAATAGAAAATTATTTCATTTTGGTGGAACGTCTAAAACAAAAATTGTATAATTTCTATCAGGACGGAGGAAGTAGTTCGTATCTCAGTAAAATAAAGATTATATAATGATTGGATTCCGATAATTAATTGAATATCCTAGTTTAGTCCAGAATCGAGCAGGACCATCTTATTATCTCTAGATGTTTTAGGTTACCATGACCTCACATGATACAACAATGATTTGTTGCTACTAGTTGAGCTGGAACATTAGGGACATGTACATACCCAAATAATTGTTTGTTGCAGAGCAGAACAATATGAACTTGGACCGTAACGTACATCCTCAAATGTAGTGGCTAGGATTGTGACGGTTCATTTTGGATTGAAACTGGATTGCTATTGTTATTGTTTGTTTAATTTTAAATTTGAATTTTATCAATACATATTCGAACATTATAAAAATTAAAGAGATATGTAGATCTAATTATTTATACCAAGTACCTTAGTAGCAACAATATATATTTTAACATTTTATTACAATATGAGAAAGAAGTATACAAAATGAATTTTAAGTGTAACCGTACTATTTAAGTTTTTGAAAAAGTAAGAATAATTTCATTTGTTTACTAATTGCTTCTTCTAGTTTGTGTAGCATAAAAAAGGTTTGATGCTCCATGCAATGGATGATGAAGATCAGAAAAAGAGAAGGAAAGTTGGGCACTTTGGTTATGGATCATTGATAATGGGACTTGTACCAAAAGGGGTGGGGTATAAGTGAAGGTGCACCGTCCGCTAGCCATGGGTGGGAAGGCCATAGGGGGAGAATCGATCTCTCTTTCTTTGATTCTACCTTTCCAAAGTTGTAAGATTTCAGAGATTCTAAGTTTATGCTTGCTTGCTTGCTAGCAACAATCTTATCTTTATTTCGGACACGGACGCATACGATTCTCCTCATAAAGCATTCTTCTTTGAGTTCAATGAATTCAAGATGGACTGATCATAACTACTATAACTAACCCCTTAGCTTGTTATATATGTGGTCTCAAAGCGCTTTGTGTATGTGAAATGTGCAGGTAAATAAATTGATAAGTAGAGCTTAGCCAGTGTGTTGGTACATTGCTCAGTTACATTTATAGTACATGGGGATGTTCATCACTTCATGTGTTTCAACTTTCAAGTGCTAGCAGAGCCCTGTCTATCATTCCTGCTCTACGCAAATTGTTGAATTAAGAAGTAACAAATATCCAAAACCCAAAAAGGGTAGAAAGAAAAGAAAGGAAAGCTCTACGCGCTAATTTACATGTATATATAGAGATGTGTGCCACACCACTATCTCCCATGCCAAAAGACATATATGCCAGATAGTTGAATTAAGAAGTAACAAATATCCAAAACCCAAAAAGGGTAGAAAGAAGAAAGAAGAGAAAGGAAAAAAAAGTAAAAATAATCGCCCACCGAGGGGCTCGAACCCTCGACCACAAGGTTAAGAGCCTTGCGCTCTACCAACTGAGCTAGACGGGCTTGTTGATATGAGTCCACACGTTTCTATAAATATAACAACGAGTCAAGCTCAGGAAAGATTTTTTTCTTGGTTCTCGTAACTCGTAGCTATCTAAACTACCGTCTATCATCTCTACCTATACGATACATTTTACCAACTCTTCTCTTAGGCTAAACCCCAGATTGGTTCAAGAACGTATGCTAAAATTACAAATTCTACAAATCATTCGAAGATAATCTCTTCAATAAGTTCATCAAGTATCAACTCTTCCATTTCAAGCGCCACACACTCTGCATCATACTGCAGATTAATCCATCCATCCGCTTTCCCCAAATCCCGACTTACGGCATCATCAATGCTCTGATCATTCTCGGGCCTCCAGCTCAAAAAGCAGTTTATATCCGCCCACACCTCCTCCAGTACACGGTTCCTCTTCGGCATTCGATGCATATGTGACGGACAGGTCAGGGGGACAGGCCAATAGCAGAACGATCTCTCGTAGATACTCAACAACACTTCATTAATTAAATCAAACATCAGAAGCTGATACCAGCTTCCACCTTCTTCAAATCCAGAATTATCAGGTCGGTCCATGAAGCAGCCTTCCACTTCATTGAACACCAAGGGATCGAGAGGGTTCTCTGGTGAGTACCACTGGCCTAGTAGCTCGTCCCGTGTGAATCCAGCTAATTCTAGAACATCTTTCACATAATTGTATTCTGCTTGATTCTTTAAATCCACACGAACTTGGAAAAGTTCATTGTAGAATTGCTTTGCTCGAGTTTCCAGAGTGTCTATATTGGCTGTACTCTCTGATCCTATGCTGGAATCAATGCAAACTGGATCCTGCTGAAATGTACAAGAACTCTCATCTGAAATCGTAAAACAAGTTAATCTGGGTTAAGATGAAGTCCATACAACTCTTCTACATATATTATTAATATGTTCTGGAACACTTTAAAAAGAAACACAGTGGATAAGTATATTGATCATAAATCTCACACATACTAACCACAATTTCTGGAAATGACAAATAAATTCGAGAGAGAAATAAAAAACTAGGCATAAATTGATGGTACTTGCCTTCTAATGATGAGACTCCAAGTCTTTCAACATTGCTATCATCTTGATGGATAGAGTCGTTCTCAGGAATGATATCAAGTTTTAGTGACTGTGTAACAGGAAAAAGGTCAGCATCACGATTGAGATCATGATCAAAGATGCTCGTGTCAGTACTCGAATCAGCTGAATCATCAAAGTTTTCTCCAGCATCAGTGAAGCTGTCTTGACTCTCACTTTCTGAAATAGAACCTAGTTGCATCTTATTTTCTGAACCTACAGACAACTTTCTTTCATAACCCTCTCTATTTGATATACTCAAACTCTCCGAATCGTCAACCTGGAAGTAAGAATGGGAACTGAGGTCTGGAAGTGAAAGAATCCTTTTCAGGTTGGCAGGACTACGAATAGGTGAATTATTAGCTGTCTTGAACTTGATCCTCTCAGCATCCTGGTCTTTCAAATCATCTTTACTGTTAATAGTCTCAAGTAACCGATCATACTTATCAAATGACTCGTGAAACAATGATGTTCTTTTGAAGTTTTGCATTGTGCTCTTCCCATCACTCCCAAAACTATTCCCCCGAGTGAATTTACTAAACTTCTCTGCTTTATCAGGCTTCATGTGTTTTGAGGCTCGACGACCGTAAGGAATCTTATGCAGTACTCCATCCATAATGATCATATTCTTCTCCTTTCTCTTATCCCGAATCACATACTTTATCTTCTCTCGTATATTCTTGAAACGTTTGAGAGCAGCTTTGTTATCACATCGTTTTGTTAGGATACTAACCATTGTAGGAGAAGTATCCCCCGAGATCTCTAGCTCACCTGAAAAATGCCCCAGACTTGAAGCACTTAGCATGGAAGCTCGTCTCTCTGCTGATCCTATGGCAGGAAATGAGACCGACTTGGTCAGTCCAAATTTCTGCTTAGTAGAGTTACGCCTATTCTGCACTAATGATGAATTTGGATCTTTCAATATTTTCAGGAACAACTCTTTTCTCATGTTGAGTAAATCCAAAGCATCCCAAAACAGCTTCGACTCTTGCAGTGAAGCATATTTAGTTGGCGCTATCGCGTATATGTTCTCATCATGAAGAAGAGTGTGATCCCTTACGGGTAGACGCCCCATACTTTGCCTCAAATAATCCACAGACGAGGCATTACTTCTCGAATGTTTTAATACAACAACAGAATTTACAGTATCAGAAAGTACACTACTGCTTGAATGAGTACTGTTAGGCAACTCGGGATCTGACAAATGAATGGAATTAGCATCGGCAGGTGGTTCTCTTACAGGACACGAGGCAGTCCTGCGATGTCGGCCTTTTCTTTTTGACATCTCGTCTGTGATCATTGCTTTTATTCGGGATTTCATAGAGCTTTTGTGCGTTGAACCAGACTCTGCTAGTTGCGTTTCAACCTGTCATCGATAAACAGTTCATCATTGACTTAGACATCTACAAGTTCAGTACAACTACATCGCAGTCTAAATTATGAAAACACCAGAATTCTTACTGTAGAATTTTCTTGGATGTCAGCAGCTTCCGGTGAACCTTGAATGCTGCTCTCTGCATCTTCAAGCACTTCATGACAAAGAAGCAGATATATAAGATGGCTACAAACCAAACGAAAAATTATCAACTAGACCATGGTAAGGTGTATAGGGAAGATTCTTCTTCAGAAAACGGTCAATAATTGAGTCGTATACCTTGTGGCTTTAACAATCACATCATTTGAGAAATGTGTACAAATAAATTTAACAATTGATCATTCAAGACATGTAGTTGATTCCTTATATTATCTTCCGGTGTATTGATGCAGTGAGGAACCCAAAATGATGAACATAACAGAATAATACCCGCAGTATGTTTTCCAGTGTTGTGCTTCCGGTAAGGAAGCCTTTTCTTGACATAAAGTCGTTTATGATGGCCCTGAAGATGATGGAGAATTCCCCCAATACATCCTTGATTATTATGACCCTCTACCGATGAGTTCGGTTCTTGATGACGCAAGTTCTTCCCCATTTTGTCTCAAATGCACAACAATGGTCATTCAACTGCTGTCATATTTATTACCTGGTTCATTTGCTGAGATGAACATCAATTACTCTGGAGTCTAGACGAATCAACATATATTCATGCATATAAATTGTTAGCAATTATACAGGATACATAAGGAACAGAATGTACAATGAAATAAAAAACTAAACATAAATGAGATCCATTACCTCATTGTAAAACCATGATTGAATCCAAATTGAGAGAGGACTAGAAAAGAAAAGGAAAAAAAGTTCAAAGTATTTCTTTTCATTGTACTTTTTTTTCTATTTTGGCGCCAGATTATTCGGTTCACTATAAATAGTTACCAATTTTTAATCTCAATTATAGCTTTGTTGGTTCCAATTTCACCCTTCCAATATTAGTATGTTGTCTTGAGCTCACTTTTTTTTTCCTTTTTTGAAGAAGAAGAAGTTAAAATTTTATTCCAAAACTTGAGAGGCACAAGATATGCCAATACAGTCCACATACATTACATCCAATGAACAGAAGCATACTCCAGAATTCCAAACCGAAATCACCAAAACTGAGAGAACCAATTTCTAACCTCCTACTGTTACACAAATATCTAAATAAATGCACACCTTTATTTTTCAGCCACGACCACACACCAACACCTCCACACCCGACAGGCCTCTGCCCTTAAACATTTGTTCATTCCGAGTCCTTCAAATGCACCAAAGTGTACTATGTCAAAAGGTTAGCCATAAATTTCTTGCTTTCGAAGGAGCTTGTTTGACGAAATTTGGCAGGATTTCATCCACATTATATCCTTCTATTAAGTTGCAGTCCAGCCATGTTCCAAGCAAACTCCACACCTGTGAGCTAAATTTGTATTTAGAGAACACATGAGTGATACCTCCAAGTCTTGAGCTCACTTGGTTTTCATTATTTGCTAGTCATAGGCCAGTACCAATGCGATAGCGTTTGTTTTGTTTGTATGTATATAAACCTTTTTTTTTCTTTAGAATAAGCCTTAGCATTTATTTAAATAATTTTAAAAATATTGTTGGTAAATATGCAAAGATAAATCCTAAGCGCAGTGAAATTCAAATTTTTTATTACATATTGATCTTGATTCGATAACTATATAACATAATTACGTAAACAAGTAAATCAATACTTGTCGTACTAGTTTTCCATACAACAGCTTTAAATACTTAAAGCTCTTCTTTGAATCCGTTCGTCATGTATGATATGCGGAACCCAATGCTACATCATAATTAACATCCTGAACCTCGATATTCACAAGCAATTGATTCTACCAAATAACGCTAGGAGTTTCTGTTCAAAACTATACTAAATTATTTAGTGAGTAGGGTTATAGTGGATTGAAGCATAAAGAAGGATAGCCAAGCAAGAGCAAGAAGAAGGAAAAAACGTGTGTTCAGTTTTCTCTATTGAAAAACGTCCAGGTCTCCTGTATATACTCTTCAGTATCTTAGTACATTTAGGATTCTTAGCCCATCTGGTTTAGTTTGAATCCAACAAGCTACAAATCACGGGTTCGGAACCCATCAAACCTAGCTTTAATTTCGTTTTTCCTTTTGGGCTTTTATATTTAGACCTCATTTTAAATTTATCCAAATAAATTTTCTTTTAATATAAATTAAATCTAATTTAATTCATTTATTTTCTAAAAGTAGAACAATTAACTAAGTCCGATAATCTAATTTGACTTATTAATTATTTCTATCAAATATATCAATTCTCAATAATGGTAAATTAAATATTTATTAATCTAATTAATATTAACTCACTCTAATA
Organism: Plantago elongata; assembly: GCA_036897095.1. Classification (NCBI taxonomy): domain Eukaryota; kingdom Viridiplantae; phylum Streptophyta; class Magnoliopsida; order Lamiales; family Plantaginaceae; genus Plantago; species Plantago elongata. Next base: position 12,497 of record JAYMSP010004890.1, read on the forward strand.
CCCGAATGGTAGAATAATTACCTTGTTGTGTGACCTATAAGACCTTATGTGAGTAATCACTAATCTAATTAAGGTTTAGGTATAGTCCTAAACAATTTACCCAACACTCTTAATACATAAGGAACGTTTGAAAGGATTGCAAAACACCTGTAATGTAGAGCTCATGATGATACGGTCCTTTCATTCGCGAACACTCGATTAAATCTAGAACTTGAATTTGTGTATGTTCCAATAACTTAATCACTTTATCTCATTCTACTAATTGATCCAATAATATTTGGACACCATTCCAAATATATTTTGCGTTGCCCAACGACTTTGATCAAACTAGTTATGAGAAGTTAGGTGTTCTCTCCAAGTCTATTTCGAGGAATAAATCCTATCTTAGTTCGACTACTACAACATGTGTTTCGTGATGTGCCCAACACATGCCGTATCTACCCCTACGAGGAGTGCAATTATTGGTCATGGTCAAAGCACACGAGTCCACACATGTAGTAAGTATCAACCTCAAGTCAAAGGACTATTACACCACCCTACAAACCGTTACTTCCGTAGACACGTAAATAGATTACATCAAACGGTTTCTCGGCTGGGTATACCAACACGCTCTAAAGTGCCCATGTGTCCATCACGGATTATCAAGTAATTCGTAGTCATGAGAACTACTACACCCTCAAAGGATATGAAGCAGGCCACATGTCAATCTCTAATGCATCATCGATATCCCATTCTCGATGATCATTGATTGGGGCCATTTTAAAGTTATGTTATGTCACTCAAGATCTCACATTCTTAGTGATAACACAATTCTCGTTGGAACACATGTAAATAATTACTGACAAACAGATAATAATATTAACATATTATAATGCCTATTTATAGATTAACAATAATGATAAGTAAACGCTGAATTGAATATGTATATTTGACTTATTTCTTCAAGTAATAATTTCAACTCCTAAAGACTTACATGAGTCCACAATAGACTTGCTATATTTGCATATGTATGAATGACTTTATTGTAAATCATTAAAGTCTACAAATGAGTCAAACACATTTGTTTCAAAGTTTATATACATAGAAACCTATCAGACCATCATCCAATGGATCATGCGATTATCGTATACAAATAGTGTAAGTAAAATCTTAATGGACTTTATCTACAATACCGGTGTACAGTTTATGTTTTAAATATAACCATAGCAACTGGTCATTATTTGTATTAGTAGAATTATTTTATGATTTTCTTGAAATTTACATATGCATCAAATGCATTAATGTATTCAAGCTCTAATCTTTGATTGGTATTTAATCCATTTTAAAGATTTTATAGCCTTGGGGCACCTTTCCAAGTTCATATCAAATATCCTCTCGGAATAGGTTTGCAACTTCATTCTTTTAGGAATGTCTTCGAAATCATGTTCTTCCGAGAGGAATCCATACAATTCAAATTGTCACGACTATTTTGCATAACCTATGGAGCTTATGTATTTTGCGTTAAGGTATACATTGCCTTGGGGCACCTTTCCAAGTTCATATCAAATATCCTCTCGGAATAGGTTTGCAACTTCATTCTTTTAGGAATGTCTTCGAAATCATTTTCCTCCGAGAGGAATCCATACAATTCAAATTGTCACGACTATTTGCATAATCTATGGAGCTTATGTATTTTGCGTTAAGGTATACATTCTAAATGTTATGAGGTTCTCATTATAGTCTTAAACAATCAGTGGAAATATTCAAGGGTTGCAATCAAATGCTCTGTGAGGGTGTCTCATTCAAAAGAGGTATCCTCAGAATGTTCCCACTAGCTCGAGCATATGACCAATTGATATGCTCTCACTAGCTAATAGATTATTCAACTCTCCCACTGAATCTTTGTCCTGACTATCCGGCAAGTGTTTGACCTCAATGGTTAATTTCTGGCACTAAAAATCATTTCAGGTTCCATCTCCCTTGTCATTCCTAGAATACGTTTGTTATGGTACAAGTAACCATATGTTCAAAGAGATTAGAATTTCTCATCCAAAAATTCATCCATTCTTAATCCATTGTCATACTTGACAATCGAGTCCTGAATTACAGTTATAGGACAACCCTATTTTAAATATTTAATATGAAGACAACTTAAACCATAACTATTATGGTTTTGTCCTAGAGTTATCAAGCATGATATAAACAGATAACTGATTGAGTCTTACTCTCATGTGTTTTCAAGAAATAAGATATGCAGCAAAGTATATGGGTTACTACCATGTCAAACATAGTCATCCCATTTTAATGGAACTCATAATGGTACTATCATAGTCTAAACAGGTTCAGGTTCGTCCAACTAAATAGAACATATGCCTCTTATAACAATCCTCAAATCAAACTCGAGTATTACTCTTATTGACCAAGTCTAGGAGGGTAATACCTTCTCAAATTATTCTATACGTTGATCATCTTTCCAGTGATGAGATCCACAATCCATACGTTTAAAAATACATTGTAAAGGCCCAGAATATTCGGTACG
>JAYMSP010004891.1:0-15014 GCA_036897095.1 Plantago elongata
AACTTATCATTTAGTAATTTTATTTAATAAATATAATTTTAAGTTATATATAATATTTATTTTTAATAAATATTTTTTTTTGGTGCTGATGATATGATTGTATGAAGTTTTTAGTAAAAAAGTGAGGTTGAGATTGCATTAATTATCAAAATCAAATTTCAAGCTCCATACTTCGAAAGCTATAATTGATAATACTAGCTATCACAGGTGAAAAATAATGGGCTGGAAGTCAACACCATGGGATGATGGGATGCAGGGATGGGAGACAACATTCGCTGCTGATCAGGCCCAAACGGTAGAGTTCTATTATAAGAACTGTAAATTATTTTAATCGGAGAAAAGATTTAAGAATAAAACTTCTATGAATGGATTGTTTGGGTACAGCATAAATTATATATGAATAAATTATAATTCTAACTCGAACTAGATTAGTATCTTTAACTAACTTGAATTGAATTAGAATTTTCATTAGAAACATTAAAATTTTTGACCCGCCCCTTTTTAAATCCATCATTAAACAAACACGGTCGAATTCTATATTAATAACTTTAAAAACTCTCAGTCACACAAGTTAAATAATTAATTTTTAAATAGTCATCGACTTGATTCACTGCACGACAAACCGGACTACTAGAGTGAACCACGAGCCACTGATCAATACACCCGGAATGGAAGCAATGTTTGCAATCACTCCTTCCTCCTTCTCAAAAGCCTTAAGACATACGTTACATTCGGCATCTAGCATCGAATCATTGTATGCCACGACCAGATGCGCATTGATCTTGGACTTTGTGAGATTCGCTGGAGCGGTCCCCTGGAGGACTGTGGAGTACTCCCAGTGAACAAATACGTCGAGACACCAATGCTAGAGGCTAACACCAGCGGCCATCTTGATCAAGATAAAGACCACAAGTATGATTATGCATGAAGGGCTCGTAACTTCTGATGAAAGAGAGTTACACATGATTGCTACGTATAGAGATGTCTTTTTTTTTTGTTTTGAAGCCAATACTTAGCATAGATAAAAACGAGTTTAGTTACATATTAGCCCCATTTAAAGCCACAACCCGGCAAGACGTAGAACTAGTTAAATCCGAAAAGATCCATTGGTGAAGCCAACTAGGACATTGATCCCAAACTCTAACCGGAAATTCTACATTAGGATAGTTCAAACTACAATTGGACAGATTATCCTTTTCCACAAAATCAGGAGAGCTAGCAAATTCATTAAGAAGTTATAAGAACTTTTTAAAGAGAAAAACACCAGATTGATCAGGCCCCCAAACAAGAGCATCACTAATAGGAGTGAGGGGAAGAGGAATACCAATGATTTCCATCACCATTTCCTGGGACAAAACATGTTGAATAGACTCTCTATTCCATTGACCATTATCAATGAAGTCAGACACAAGTTTCTCCTGATCACAATCATCATTAGTAAATTCATGCAATCTCTTATTCCCAAGCCAAATATCATTCCAAACATCATTGGCTTATTATGAAGAATTCGTCTGTCTTCTTCTGATGAAGAATTCAGTCCTCTGATTTGTTTAACTTCTCTTTCTTCTATTTTGTTCTTAAATGTAGAACCTTGGGTGCTTTTAGTTTTGGTCTTTATATTTTTTCAATCCTTACAGTTGATCCCATTCACATTTACACTTTCAGTCATTTTTATTTATTTTGGAATTTCCAATACGTCCACCCTTGAGTATGTCATATTGAGTGTTCATTTTGGTAACGGTACAACAAACCTTATCAAAAAATTCGGTAACAAGATCTGCGTGAACCGAAAAGTAATTTTGGTTTGGTATTATACCGGAAAATTTTGGTAACGGCTCGATTTTACCAAAAAGAACCTTAACTCCCCAATTGACAATATATAGGCATTGATGGTTTCTTTGTATTTGTAAACGCGGTCAACGACTTAAGTTTCGTAAAAATAAGCCCGTTCAAATTTGTCAGTTGTTCAAAATGCATTGTAACGATTTTTTACAGTGATTGGTATAAAAAAAATTTGTGTTCGCTAGGTGTGTTTGAGAATGACAATATGCTGATTGGTAAAAACTGTAGTTTTGAATTTGTATTTGTTGTTCGTCCAAGTAGGTGTAAAACTTCTAATTCATCCATAAGGTTGTTAATCACTGATTTGTATCCGGATCAATCCATCTCCACTAGCAACATCCGTAATGTGTTTGCTAGACATAAGAACAAATTCAGTGCACTTGTGTGGGATAACATATGAAGTACTATAATGTAAGAGAATCGAAGGATTTATCTTAAAACGTCGACACTTTGCAAACCTCCTTTCAGGATTATATTGGGTGGGTGATTGGAATCGCTTGGCTTGAGTTCCACAATCGCTAATGGTGGTGATTTCCATGGCTTAGTTAAGAACAATAATGAGTAGGTGATGGTGAAGATACTGAGATGCAGTATATAAAACAAGTAATTAAGAGATGAAAAAAAAGTTGAATGATGGAAATCTGACCCATGCCACACACATCTCATGATCAGCCTTTGGTCTGCATTTGAGAAGGGATAAAGTAATCACTCAATGAATGATCATCTTTTATGTTAAGTGGCTGTTTGGATGGACATTTCAGTGGGTATTTGGATGGATTTTGGTGAAAATTGTGTTTGTATGTACATTTGAGTGGGGTATTTTAAATGTATTTTGAGGCCAAATCAATGTTCATCGATCCAAATGGGATATTCAAATTTGTTGCCAAACACCCCTAAGTGTAGTAATGAACTTACTTGTTCAAAGATCTTGGAGGTATATTATTTTGTTGAGTAATTTGTTGTAATAATGTTGATGGATATGTTGATCGTTATGTGTTCTCGTATATTTGTCGATGATTATATACTATAAGACGTGTTGTTATAGTTGTGTACACATAGAACTCGTATTCATCGAGTATCCCGAACTTAACTACTATATACTTTTAGTAATGAGACTGTATATATATGAAACAGATATCAACAACATTTAATCGAAAATCAACAGCAACATTCATACAAAGCATGATTAATTACCTTCACTCTCAGTCAGCCCTTGCAAATTTCAGCCGTTTCTAACAAAATCAAAGATAGATCAGATCCAAATTAACAACACAATTCGATTCTGCAACTAGAAAAGAGATTCAAGAAAAATTTACCAAGATTCAACCAATCTCTGGAGATTTTTTTGGACTAGAACAATGGATGACCAACTGTTGTATTTATATGGCTGCTCAAAGCTGCTAGGATTTGGGGGACAATATGGCAAACTTGTAAATTGTTTAATGGGAGTTTCGTAACTCCGTGGATGTTTTTATGTAGAAAATTCTGCGTTTCTAAATGTCTGATCCGAGCAGACATTTCTAATCGCGAGATTTCCCGTGTTTTTAATTACAAGTCCTCAGTCCAACGGGCTACATAAACTACATTTGCATTTACATTTTACCATGAAATTGCCCGTTTTCTGCGATCAACACATTACATTCTGTAAAACCTCTTACCAGTTGCTGCCTTAGGCCGTCCACAATGGACGCGCCACGACGCGTCCAACGGGACTGTAACGACAAGGCGCGTCGTTTGTTGGCGTCATGAGTGGCAGCAGCCAATCGCTGCTAAAATGAAACGATAGTGTGTTTTCTTTACTGCAATTAAATTGCATATACACTAGACCAACCAACATTCATATAATTCCAATGAGTTTTCAAGACATTTATATAATTTCACATTAATTGAATCCAAAGTCCAAACATATTTATTCAAATCGTTCAAACTACTTTAAGAATCACGATTCTCTATGCCAAATGCATCTCCAAATAATGCTACCGTGATTCCCGGTCCCGGTCTAGGTCTAGCACACTTGCAATAGGTGTTCTATTTGAGCAAGTTAAAATGCAATTTTAGAACTAATCAGACCCTTCCTATTTTGTCCTCAGTGTCTGACACCACAAACCAGTATCATCACTTTCATTACATAAGTTTGCAATGTAGCAATAACTGTAATAATATAACATATCCATCCACATGAATTTACGATATATCTAGCCATACACCAAGAAAGATTGTCCGAATTCAAACCTTGCAGGTAAAAAAGAGTAAAAGTACAAGAGGAGATGAGAAAATGTATAGTCCCAATAAAATTTAACCCGATGGCACATATTCTTGGAAAATACCATATTAATACAATACAATTGTTTGCAAAATACAATAATGTTCACATAGATCTATATACACTAATTAATCTAATGTGGTCGTCTCGTTTCTATTGTATAGAAAAATTAGACTTTTACTGGACTTTCTCATCGGATTTGGCTACACCGGTGAGTGAAGAGGGACAAAAGCACGGCAAAGTGGACAAGTGGAATGGAGCAAAAGCCAGTTATCCACACAATCGGAGTGAAAACAATGTTTACAATGAGGTATGAACTTAACATTATCTCCAACCACAAATATCCCAAGGCAAATACAACATTCACCACCACAATCATCTCCCGATCTGTAAATCACACCCGGCAACTTGTTCACCTTCACCACAGAGGCTGGCCGACAGGTAGGCGGAGGTGGTGTTGGTCCGAAGCGGCAGACCCACTTGGCGTAGAGGAAGAGGAGACCAACGAGGAGGATTGCGGTGAAGAGCACGAGGAGGAAGAAGAGTGTTCGCCCTCGGATTTGAAAGTTTGAGTTCTCGAATTCGGAGTAGTGCCATCGGAATCCCTGCTGTGACGATTGATCACGATATGACGACATGATTTTAATAGATATTCGGCACCACAAAGTAGTAGTGTATATAATTGGGATGGATGGGATCTACAATTACAACTACAACTACTACAAGTAGTTGAGTACTTGAGGGGGCTGGAGTGGAGGTTTTTTGGATTTTGTAGTGAAAAAGTGAAGCTGTTTAAATTCTATGTATAGTGACAGTGCCTACTCATTGTTAATTTTGGTCCGCTAGATTAAATGGATTGATTCTATAGTAAAATCAAAATGATCAGTAGTAGAGCGGAATGGAACGGAGTGGAGTGGAGTGGTGTACTTATTATTGAGAACAAATGCGGTAGTTTCAACTTTGAACTACTTTTCAAACACAGCATTTGCTCTCTGATTTATTCTAGACACTTGCTCAATCACATTATTTGTAAGACTGGTACTTAGAAACACATTTTGTTAAAGAAGGAACATTTCTTGAATGGAGAAATGGAATACGATTTGAATTGGAAAATTTTAATTTAATTTATATTTTTTCACATGAAAGTTTAAATTTTTTTCCAATTAAATCTTACCACAACCAGTTAATTACTTACTAGAAAAGTAAATGTACTACTAGTACTTACTTTACTATAATGTCAATTATAGAGTAGATATCTTTTGACTTGACTAATTGAACCAAAAATAAAAAATCAAACTGACCTGACTAATCGAACCAAAAATAAAAAATCAAATCGAATATAGACAGATCAGTTTTTACTAAACGCATAACGTAATTTTTATATATTACGAAAAACACCATAACTATTTTAATTAATAAAATAGTCTTAAAATTCTAAATAATTATATTTTTACCTAAAAAAAACATCTAAACATGTTTATTCGAATTACTCGAACAAATAAATTGAAGAACTTAAAAAAAAAACACGAAGAATGAAGAACCCGAAAACGTGCACAACTCCAGATTGGAGTTGTGCCGTCCCGACCAGTCTGGTCGGAGCTTCGACCAGATCTGATCCGATTTGGAGCTTTCAAAGCTCCGATCGGAGCTTGGCTCAGATCTTGCGACAATTTGATTCTCGCAAGATCTGGTTCGGAGGGTATTGGACCATTTTTTAAAATTATTTTTTAGTTTTTTTAAATTTATTTGTGTAAAATTAGTTAATTTAATTATACTAAACTATTAATAACGACTACGAATATGAATTATAAAAATACAAACATTCCAAATTCATAATTATTTATAAAGTATGACTAATGATTTTATAATATTGATTTTCGTTATATTATTGTACTGTAGTGTATATACGTTTATATTTTCCGAAGATGTGATAATTTGATAAATTTTACAAAAAAGGGGACTAATTCTATATTTATATAATTTGAAGTGCCTTTTGTAATAAATGAACATGTGTTCTACGTTTAGTATAAACGGTCCTGCGTTTAATAATCCCCTATAAAATCTAGCCCAACGTAGAATTTGAACCTTGATATATACAAATGAGTCATTTCTTCCTAATCACCTCTTAAGGATGGGGCCGCAGCGACGCATGATAGATAGGATCGTAATAAGTCGTACACGCCCTTATTTACCTTGGGAGCAGACTATTCGCAGGTTTTCCCATGGAGCCGACCAAAGAGAGTTAGTATCACTAACATAATATGAACACTCTGACTAGTTGGTTCGACTCATTTCAATTGTTAGAGATCAACACTACTGAAACCAAACTAGGCCATTTAACCTATTGTCTGGTTATTGGTGCCGACTAGATACATTCCCGGAGTTCTGCCGGATCACGACAAGTCACCTGTCTCCGAAAACACGTGTCGGCTTAAGGCATACCCAATCAACCGGCGGACGGTCGGAGCTTGGTCTCCCAGAGATTCCGCTATAAATACTCAAGTATTTACTCCAATTGAAGTAAGTCAACTACCACTAATATACTACTCTCTACTTCTACTCGGACAACTCTTATCCGACCACACACTAATTCGTGTCGTACCGGTTTGTCTTAGGCAGATCGATCATAAAGGGTCTAACCCGCCACTTTCCCCTGCAGGTCCTATTTTCGAGGAGCATTGCCTTGGCCACTTTTATCCCACATCATATTGGTGCCGTTTGTGGGACTCGGCACAAAAAGTCATGGCTCCAAGGCAGCTTCAAAAACGTAACACCGCAGGGAACTCTAGGGCTTCGGTCTCAATTGGTAACCCCGACATTGCAGGCCGAACCCGTAGTGCCAACCCAAAACCATCCACCCAGGAGAATCCTAGGCCCGAAGAGCAGGATGGCGGCTTCGCCTCCAACTCTACTGAGGCACCTCCTTTCCGAGAACCACCACTCAAGAGCGTCTTGCTCATAGAACTCGAGAAGCATGCGGGGATGTCCTTGAGGATTATCCAACCCCAATCAACCTTACCGAGAACCAAATTCAGTATCTTCTAGCTAATCTCCAAGCAAAAGAGGCAGCACAGAATGCCCAAAACAAACAAGCCCAATCTCAGGCAGGAGGAGCTTCCTGAGCTCAGCAACAATCCAAGAACACAAGCCGATTATCTACTGCTACTCGGCGTAGTGGCCAGACTAACGCTCGGGATCAAGAGGAATATTTAAGGGAAGTCATCAATCGACGGGCAAAAGCTGCCCCGGAAGAGGAACGAAATCGACATCTGGACTTGGAGGAGGCTAGGGGAGTCGGTGAGCGCACTCGCTGAGACCCCATACCTACCCAAGTTTCCATGAGAGATCAACGACATAACCAAGACCGAGGTGACATGTAATCCAGAGAACGAGTTCATGTATAGCCGATCTAATGACTCTCCTAGGCGGTCATGAGGAAGAGCAACTACCCGGGGATCGCCGAAGTCGGCGCATGAGCTGATCTAGGTCCGTACAAAGTTAAGGGATGTGCAAAGATTGATCGGGAAATTCATCTCTCTTAGTCGTTTTATTTTCAGTTTCGCCGAGAAGAATCTGCCTTTCTTCAAAACACTTCGGAAAACTGATAAATTTGAATGGACGAACGAGTGTCGACAAGCTTTTGAAAGTTTAAAGACATACTTGGCAAAACCTCCATTGCTGGCTAAACCCGAGGAGGGTGAACCCCTGTATATCTACTTAGTTGTCTCGGCTGAAGTCGTGAGCTCGGTTCTCGTGCGGATCAACAAAAGTGAGCATTTACCCATCTACTACCTTAGCAAAGTCTTGACCCCGACCGAGAAGAATTACAAGGAAATTGAAATGTACGCGCTCTGTCTAGTTGAGGCCGCACGATAATTGAAGCCTTATTTCCGATCCCATAAGATAGTTGTTCTCACAAGCTAACCACTCAAACAAGTCTTGGGGGATGCGGGTAAGTCGGGAAGATTGACCAATGGACCATTGAATTGGGAGATCACACGATCGAGTATCAAGTCCCTTCGACAAAGAAGGCTCAAGAATTGGCTGACCGTTACATCGGTTCGAAGATGAACCGTCACACCGGTTCACAAAGAGTTATCGGTCTGAACCAACGTGTCGATTCACGTATGAAAGCCGATCACGAGCCAACGTATCGGTTCCCAACAGTTGTAACCCTTACAAGAAAGACGTGTTGCTTCCCATTGTGAGTCCTCGGCTAACAAAATCTCCTCGGGGAAATAATTTCGACGAAGTTCTGGTCGGCTAACAAATCCGCAAATCCAATTAACAGATTGTTAGTCGACATCGGAAAATTGCTTACTTAAAGGTGCCTGGTTAGAAACATGTAACATCGAAGATCAAGAGTTTCATTTCAAAATGAGGCCGGAGCCATTACATTGTTTACTTGGATACGTATGGAGGAAAATTATCCGACGATACAAAGAGTAACAAACATACATGAAGTCCAAAGCCGCACATCCTACCTAGCTATCAATCCTACACTAGGTTTGAGCCTTCTGATTCTGCTCCACCTGGATGTGCCCGAGCCTCCTCTCGTTGAATACGAGTCCTTTCCCGAGTCCTTGCCTCCTCCCGATCCTGGACTATTCCCGGGCACATGGCCGGCTCTCCTTCGGGATCAAGGATAATCGGATCATCCTACGTTCCTTTACCTGAATAGTATGGTGGGTGCCAGTATACACATGGACATTGGTTGAAATGAACATAATCCCCTTCCCTTGGTGCCGAGTAGCTTACTGCCTTGATATACTCCTCAAAACTCATAAGGTGTGAATTAAGCTTGTAAGCAGCTTGCTGATAATGGGTCCAACGAGCTCTCTAAGCAGCTTTCCGATCAACGGTATTCATCCTGCACCGAATAATACAGGAGTGAGTAAGATATGAGAGTATGCTATCAGGACGGCCAAGAGAGAACAAGAATAAGGGCCGACTAGAAGGAAAGTGTACTTGCAAGCTTGGATTGAAGGCAGCTTAGTCGGTTGATAACACTCTTCTCGGATGATTGGAGCTAATACAAATTATGACGAGTTAAGTAAACTAGGCAGGGCACAATGTTCCTATTTATAATAGGAAAGTGGCCCTTCAACTTCGGAATGGTGGGCTTTTGGCGAATTGGGCCCCTAATCCCAACTAAGTCAATGCTACAAACATATTGGGCCACTTTCCCTTACATAGTATATACTTTAATCGGGATGTTCGAGGATCTTGTGCCGAATAGAGTTGGGGAGGGTCGGCTCTGCCAAAGCAAGCCCACGCCCACTAACTAAATTAACGACGAAGAGCCTCAAACATCGCAGAAAGGGTCTCATGCCAACCTGATGCTCGTCGAACAAATTCTCTCGACTTAAATTGAAGATTTAGACAAGAGTCAATTAGAGACACACACGAGATCCAAACCTCGGCATGTTTGTGTGTCTTCGAACAAAAGTAAAGTTGGAAACGGTCGGCTACACCAGAATTAAGCCCACCCCACGGAACACAAACATCACGAGGATAACCTCGAGCACAAACGAAGACTTCCAACTTAATCGGCAGGTAAAATCAGCAAAGGCCGATTCTTCCCCAAAAGTTTCATTTCGAAACAATATTCGATCGGGGAAGACCCAATCCCGGCCCGAGCAAAACAATAAAACATAACCGAGGCGACCGGGAGTCGTGGCCCTGCTCTACCCAAAAGGGTATCCTGATGATAACAGCTTGAAAACAACTCCTGCCATAAGGATCTCCCTCGGGTAGTCCGGAACCAGACTAAAAGAAGGCACACCCACCAAGGAAAGCCGATGATCAAAGGAACAACCACTGTTGTGATCTCCTCGCCTCCTCTATATCCGAGCAGTGTAACCTACTAGGAGAAGATGAGACAAAGGCCATGTTTATTATACTACTGGAGCGGCCATCTCCCCATTCAAATCGACTATTTTGTACACAAAAAATCCAATTTCGATTGAAAAAGGTCACTCAAATTCTATACCAATCAGTCTCAAAAACATCTACATCAGTGACATATTTAAAGGGAAAAGAACCAATAAAAAGCGTGCCACGTGGTGCGAATAGAACGAAACCTGAAACTAGGCCTTCTTTGGACCAGTTTCTCAACAAATGCTGAAGCCCAACAACGAGTACCGGCCACGACATAGAAGAATCCGACCAGGACTAAATTTCCTACTATCTTCTACAAAGATACTCGGAAACTGGTGGGAACTTATACATATATACATACGGCATCCCAATACCGACAAATACCAGTTGATACACCGGAATACTGATGTACCTTATGAGTAAAAATCTGGAAATAGACAGGCCGACTACAAAAAGGCTCTCCACGACAGCTAAAGACTCATATGGCACACAGTGCTCCGGTTATGGCAATAATTCGAACCAACAAACTTGAGGGAAAAGTTTGGCAGATGAATTAGGTCGGGCGAAGCCAGCTTGCGCCGACTTCACCCAGTTAGTATGGATAGAGCAACTTACCTTCACAGGTCGAGGTCTTGATGGTGATCTTAGCTTCCGTTAATTTGGCTCGCTTATGAGATGTTACTCGGATAACTACACTCTAATAAACGAGTGCCAAGCAACAAAAGCAAATAAACCAATAATTCAGACGAAACTCGAGTGGAGGTCGGATCAGATCCCCTGAGCTCTGTGAGAAGAAGGAAAATTGGAAACAGAAACCCGACAAGGAGAGGCTTTCCCCGATAATTAATATTTCTCGCATAGCTCTCAGGGGTCCAATATGACCGACCACGCAGAAATGAAGACTGGGAGTTGTCCGCCTAAGTCATCCAATAATTTACGACCGGGGAAAAGCTCACTCACAACGGTGTAAGAGCTTTCCTCGGATCGTCTACAACCAGATGACCGAGCCTAGAGAAACAAAGATCATAGACCCTGAGGTGCCGACTTCCAAGCTCCCCGCACTACCCTCTAAGGGGCACTCCACTTTGGAAAAAGGGGGGGGGGAGCCAAAGAAAAGCTCCAGAAGGGATGAGCGAAAATGACGATCCAAATCCACCTATTGATAGGACGACGAGATGAGTAAAGTCGCCCCGCTCGTCATAAATGTACTGCCATAACTGTATAACCCGTTCGTATCTATAGTCGGCTTTTGACCATAGACACATCCGACTATGATATAAAAAACTTCATAATTCCTCGACTATCTTTTGCTAAGATACTCGGGAACTTGGGGGGAGGGGGACTTATGATATATACAAGTGAGTCCTTTCTTCCTAATTCGCTCTTAAGGACGGGGCCGCAACGACGCATGATAGATAGGATCGTAATAAGTGGGAAACACCCTTATTTACCTTGGGAGCCGACTATTCGCAGGTTTCCCCATGGAGCCGACCAGAGGGAGTTAGTATCACCAACGTAATATGAACACTCTGACTAGTTGGACCGACCCTACCCAAACAGGTCCGACTCTTGTCAAATGATAGAGATCAACACTGCTGAAACCAAGTTAGGCCATTTAACCTATTATCTGGTTATTGGAGCCAACTAGATACATTCCTGGAGTCCTACCGGATCACGACATACCACCTGTCTCCGAGGACACGTGTTGGCTTGGGGTGCACCCGACCAACCGGCGGCGACGGTCGGAGCTTATTCTCCCGGAGATTCCGCTATAAATACTCAAGCATTTACTCCTATTGAAGTAAGTCAACTACCACTAGTATACTACTCTCTACTTCTACTCGGACATCTTTCGTCCAACTACATGCTAATTCGTGTCAGGCAGACTGATCTTAAAGGGTATAACCCGTCACTTTCCCTGCAGGACCTATTTTCGTGGAGCATTATCTTGGTCATTATTACTGAATTAACAGTGATCCATGTTAGTCTAACCACTTTGATTTCACATCAAACCTTTTAGAGGAGTACGTGGTACACATATAATACATAAGTTACATTATATTTAATTAAATATATGGAGGCGAAGGGCATACGTGAGAACCTAACTCTGAAGATTAAGGGCTGATTGAGAATCGATTTGAATTGAAAAATACCCATTCAAATAGTATATTTTGTGTGTACATCATCTTGTGTGGTTCTTAATTCTTAGTGGGCCGTGTAGACTGTAGTGTATCGGACTATTATTATTACTTTGTTATTTTTTAGTAATAGCATATGAAAGTAGTATGTACGTATGTTTTGAAACACCATCAATTAAATTATTACTGCAATAGTCATAACATATCTACCATGCTACGAAAGTGTCATCTGCATTCGATTGAAACGTATGCCACTTGCATGTATAGATTCTATTTGTAGTTTCTATGAGAATTCTATATAGGTTGCATAAGTTACATGTTTACAAAAATTAAGAATATTCCCAATAATTATAACTCACCCAATTTAAAAATTCCTATCACGTTAACATTTCATTCACTATAACTCACTTTGTAGCTCTGCATAATTTACTACACCAACAATGAAGCCCAAACATATTTTTCTTTTACATTTTATTCATTTCATTTTTTTCCCTCATTTCTTCGAACATCATTTTTGAATTGAATTTAAATATTGTTAATTATTTATAACAAAATTGCACTAATATTCCTGTTAATTGAAAATGAAAACTATATGATCTAGGTGCATTACTTCATATACTAGTCGTGAAAATATAATGAAACTAGACAAGAAAATTATATGATATAGGTTCATTTTATATTGTTATTTATATAATTATTATATTTATATTAATGAAGTAATAAAAAATGTTTGGGACTCATTAAGTAATGTACTTGAGGTGTTTCAAATATTAATATTACATTGATATAAATTTAACTAAAATAAAAAAATTAAATGAAACATAAAAATAAAGTAAAGAAACAAGGGAATGAAATGAATGAAAAGAGAGAGAGTAGAGGAAGAAAAGAAACAACACACGAAATTAAGAAAGAAACAAGAAAAAAAATGGCCATTGTCCATTATTTGGACGCTGGGCTTCAAGATTAGACTCCGTTGGAAATGGTCTAAGCACATAATTCGTAAGCACTCTTTGCACTATACTTGTTTTGTGCCATAACTTAAAAACGCTCTTTGTGCTATACTGACTTCCACAAAGTAGTAATAGGTGTCAGAATCTAATCATAGCTTGGAGGACTATCATAACTCCAATTTAATAAATGTACTGGTCCATTATCTCAGTTGGTTAGAGCGTCGTGCTAATAACACGAAGGTCGCCAGTCAATTTTTATTTTTCAATTTAATAAGTCATTTTCTAACATTACTGCTCTAATATCTTTAAGATTTTATAATTTTTTATATTACTACTTAGATTGAAAATAAGGAGAACTTTTCCGTTAAATAAAATCAAGAAGAACTTAGAATACTTTAGAATGTTCAAGTTAATAAAAAAAAAAAAGAGAATTTCGTTTTGTTGCACTATTAACTATTTTCGTTTTTTGAAGTTACCTCATAATTTTTTTTTTATTCGACTCCAAAATATTTCAACTTTTTTGATGTTACACCAAAAAATTGACAGCATTAGTCGTTCCGTTTGTTGACTGTTGAACCATTCAAAAATATTCACTTTTACACCAAAACCTTTCAAAATTTTTTTATATTAGACCAAACTTTTAATTTCTTTATTTCCTTTCTTATTCTTCCTTTCCAATCTTGTCCATTTTTAATAATTTCGAAGTGTTGTCAATTCTCAACAAAAATATTGTAGAAAAAATCACTTCAATGGCCACGGAAGCTCCGATGTAGTAAACATAAACACATGTGACCTGGCACAAATTACATAGTATTCCTTTCCTACCAGTTTGGATATCCCGTATTCCGTTTTGGAATGCCTTCGTTGTCCCATTTTCATATTTGGTCATTTTTGTACCACAAAACATAATATTATAATCAATTGAAGGCCAACTTGGTTGCATTAAAACATGTGTCCGGGCCCACAACATTATCTTCACGATTTCACTTTTAATAAACCCACATTAATTAATTAGTTGCACGGTGTCCGGCCTTACGGAACTTCTAAACTGGGGCATAGGGAGTATTATACAATGTATTTATGAATTCTCTCTCCAATTCACAGAGTTCAAGCACCAATTACATATACATTTTTTTTTTGCCTAATTTCATCGTCCATTTTTCAGCAATTAGTTTAACAGAATGGATAACAATGCAATGATTTTTTACATAACTTTATCGTTCTATGAAAGTGATTCTTTTTACAATAGTTTTGTTGAGAATTGACAACACTTCAAAATTGTCAAGAATGGACAAGATTGGAAAGGAAGAATAAGAAAAGAAATAAAATATTAACTGTTTGGTCCAACATAAATTTTTTTAAAAAGGTTTCGGTGTAAAAGTGATTTATTTAAAGGTTTAACAATCAAGTAACAGAATGACTAACACCGTCAATTTTTTGGTGTAACGTCAAAAAAGTTGAAAGGTTTTAGAGCCGAATAAAAAAAAGAGGTTATGAGGTAACTTCAAAAAACGAAAATAGTTAATAGTGAAAAAAATAATTTCTCAAAAAAAGTAATTATACTATAACATATTGTTAACAATTAAAATTGGCCCATTAACTTAGTTGGTTAGAGCATTGTGCTAATAATGTGAAGGTTGCAGGTTCGAGATTTGTATGGCCCATTTTTTCAATTGAATAAGCCATTTTCTAACGTTACTACTCGAATATATTTATAATTTTATAATTTTTGGTGTTTACTGCTTAAATTGAAATTACGAAGAACGTTTTTGTTAGATAAAATTAAGGAGAACTTGAATACATTGGAATGTCCAAGTCATAACAAAATTAAAGGATTATACTATAACATATTTTTAGCAAATTAATTGGCCCATTAGCTCAGTTGGTTAGAGCGTCGTGCTAATAACGCGAAGGTCGTAGGGTCGAAACCTGCATGGGCCA
>JAYMSP010004892.1:0-15009 GCA_036897095.1 Plantago elongata
TATGTCGCCCGCTTTTCTGGCGACGGATATTTTATCCGTCACTAGAATCTTAACAACACCCGTTTTAACGACAGGCGTTGTTATCCGTCGCTAGACGGTCTAGCGACGAATCGGCCCTGTTCTAGCGACGGATAAGGGCATCGCTAGAACATGCGATTTTTGTAGTGGCGAACGATGGCGATCTTCTCAAGGACTTGATGAACTCTTTGAAGAAAGCTTCTTGATCGTTGCAGAAATGGGCTTTGATCTTGTTTTGATGTTGGTTGATCGCCTAGAAACGTTTCTTCAAATGTGCGAAGACTTCTTCTTGGATCAAATGGCGACTATGTTTTGATTCTTGGATGAACTGCTTGAAGGCTTGGTCGAACTTCAAGGCGGATCTTTGGAAGAAGTTGGCGGCGCTTGGAGGAAGACGAGGGGAGGAGAAGGGTCGTTCTTGCTCTTACTTACTTCTTGCTTAATACTTTTTAGCTCCTTAATACTTCTTAGCTCCTTGTTAAATCCTTCTTTGATCCTTGCTAAATCAAAATGTCTGTGAAAATGAAGGGGGAGGCCTCTATTTATAATTGTTTGGAAGATGATAACAAGAGCATATTCCCCCTTCATGTAGGAACCCATGACCCAACTCATCATTTCTACCCAATTATTCATGTGTAACCTTAGTCCATACTTCTTGTCCAATTTCATCGTACGCAATCTAATTTGAACAATTTATTCCACGTTGACACATACGACATAATTTGATCTAATTTTATATATTAGAAAATCATCTAGTAATTTTATTTTAGAATTTAATTTCATAAAATTTCAAAAAATACTAGAAAATTATATTTTACCTTCTAATATATATTTAATGTTATTTTAGAGTACAGCCTTATTGTTCTAGATGATGTTTGGCATTCTGACGTGTTTGAGAAATTGCAGATATTCTTCCCTGATGATAGAAATGGAAGTAGGGTGATAATAACTACTCGAAATGAGAATGTCTCTCCGAGGGGTAGTATTATTTATAAGCTTCCATTTCTTTCTGAAAATTAATGTTGGAATCTACTTGAGAAGAAGGTATTCTGCAAAGATCCATGCCCCCCACACTTGGTTGGCATCGGAAAGAGAATTGCAGCAAAATGCTCAGGGGTACCATTGGCTGTAGTTAGCATAGCAAGAGTTCTTGTTAACTCGGAGAAGGAAGTAAGTGAATGGGAATAGTAAACGAAGGATTGGAAAAGATCCTATTGGATGACTAGAGTGACTATAGAAAGATAATGGAGCTTAGTTATGAACACCTCCCTCGTTGTATAAAACCGTGCTTTCTGTATTTTAGTAGATTTTCTGAAGACGCTGAGATCTCAACTAAAGAACTAGCAAGGTCTTGGATCTCCCAAGGATTTATAGAGAAAGATGGAAAAAAGAGCCCAGAGGAAATTGGTGAAATGTATCTATCAAATCTAATCAACAGAAGCTTGGTGATAACTGCAACAAGAAGATCAATTGGTGGGGCGAAAACATGTAGAATTCACGATCTTCTGCATAAAAAAAGCTGATGAGCAGAACTTCATGAACTCTACGAAGTAAGCTTATTGAAGATCTAGTTATATTCTTTTTAACACTTCCTCTTGTTAATAATCAATGCAATATGATGGTTCATTAATTCAAATTCTTAGTTATATATTACTTTGAAGTTGGACAATTCATAATTTCAGTTAATCTTGTTGCTGCTGCAGTTTATTGTCTCCTTGCGGTAAACATCAGCATTTGTGCTTTCCATATTCATTAAATACCAATTGGAGACCATTCAGCCTCCATTGTCGGTCCTTTAGAGGTCAACCAAAGCAATCATCTGGTTTTCGGACAATGGCATTCTGAAGGCCGTGGATTTATTGCAAGAAATGAGTTGTGAGCCCCCAAGATTTGACTTTCCATTTCAATTGAGGTACTTAGCTTTTAGTGGTAAACAAGTCGCAGAAAGAATGGTGAATAGTCATGTTAACCTTGAAATCCTTTGTGTAAGAGGAGATGTCTTCTCCAAAGTTGTTGTACCTTCAGCAATTCTGGGAATGGCGAAGCTGAGACGCCTGTTTGTAAGAGATTCAGCGGTGTTTGAAGATGATAGCAATAATACCAATATCTCAGGAACAACAAATCTAATATCCATTTCACGTCTTGTAATTGAAAAGAAGAGTGATGAGGAGATATTGAGAAAGTCGGTACATCTCCGAACACTGAAATGCATTTCTATGGGTGAAGCAATATTTCCTGATCTTACGAGCCTTGCTGAACTCCACTCACTGAGAATAGATTTTGAGCCTTATTTTGGAGGTGAAAATTTATTATTGTCAAAAGATAGCTTGCCCTCGACCATTACAAAGCTCTATTTAAGTTGAAGTAGCTTGCCTTGGGAGAAGATGTCAGTAATAGGGGAATTGCCCAGCCTTGAGGTGCTCAAATTGGTATACAGTGCCTTTGAAGGAGAGGAATGGGAGACAGAAGATGATCGATCAATTCAAGGAGTTGAGGTTCTTGAAGATTGATGTTACTTATCTAACGCAATGGAGCTCAGACAGTTCTCATTTTCCAAGACTTGAGCAATTGGTGTTGCATATATACAATCTGATGGAGATTCCAAATGACTTGGGTTGCATTCCAATGCTGCAGAGGATTGAAGTGATTGGCTGCAGTGAAGAAGCATGTATATCTGCAACTGAAATAGAACAAGAACAACTTCTATACGACAACCAGCTTCAGGTCTAGATCATCCATGACAAATGGAAAAAAGAGGAATTGATGGGATAGTCAATGCGGGAGTCAGAGAGTAAGCTCCTTCTCTTCTCTTTTTTCTATACTTTTCAAAATTCCAGTTTTAAAACAGCATTACAATTCTTTTTGCATGCACTTTTCTGTTGCATGTAGGTGAATAAGGAGAAACCAGCGAAAGAAAATGTAAGCCCTTAATCTTCTTCTTTCTCTTCTTGCTCTCTTTCTCCGTTTGTTACTTGTGGTTTTTACTTCAAAGTCATGTTTACTGTTTCATAACAAAATTCCACTTGTACAATAAATATTGAATTTTTTCCCCATTCATCAACTTACTGTAATTTAGACGCTAAACTCAATTATTAGACTAAAAAAATAAAAAATTACATCAACGTTCATTGTCACTAACAATAAAAATTATACTTGGAGAGTGTTGAAACAAGCCCTGCCTGTTTGAGAATCTGAAAAATATGCATGTTTTTAATTGTGGCAGCCTGGCAGGGAATCAGTTATGCATATTTCTAGAGACTGCTTGCATGATAGAGTTGTTTCTTTTTTCCGAAATGTGATGATGTTTATGCAGCTCCAGGTGATATTCGGAATTTGGCTTTGCTATGTCGAAGCAGCACTTCCAGAGAGGAGTTGAAATGTTTATTTGTACTTGCTGGAGTATTTGAATTAAACAAAGTTGTTCATGAAGCTCAGTCCCAGATCTCGGTTCCACGTCTTTTGGCAGATGGTATTTTTCCTTGATGAGATTCAGAAGCTTCAATATTATGGTTATGGTGTAATTCACCTTAGTTTTTTTATTCAGAAGCTTCAATTCTAGTCTATGAATTGGAACTCTTCTAGTACATTTTACTCGTTATGAATTATGTATCATGTTTAAAGAAGTACACGAATGAATTATACATGTAGTAGGCATATCACACTTTATATGCCCTTGTGTATTGAACTCCTATTAAGTAAATGAGCTTCCATAGATTTTCACATTGAAGGTTTTCTTCAAGATTTGACCCCGCACTTAGCCACACATTGATCCATTTTGGCATATTCTGCAAGAAGATAAGTACAAAAACGTCACAGTTATGCTTAATTGAAGCACAAGATCGATCATAATTAACATGTGTGTTTGTGATGGTTTATTTGATGTCGGGACTCCTCGGTACACCCCCACTCATAAAGAGTGTTGAGGCCGTATGTCATTATATGTGGATTTCACATTTATTGTGAGTACAGGGTGTACTGGGAGATCTGCATCGCCGAAAACGTTTGGGGTGCAGATTACTTCATAAAACAATACTAACCTAATCCATATTTGGCACATTGTTTTTCAGCACACTGAAGTAGTTTATTATCTGATGGCCCATGGCGGTGGATACATCTATGCAAACATTTGAATATACAATCGAAAAGTAGGTATGGACTCTGTATGCATTCAGAGCTAGTCATGCATTTATGGTAGCAATGACCAAAGGATGCTGATGATTGCCCGATATTGAATATCACGAATATGGTGAATACACATAGAAATCTATACATTTTTGGTGGAAACCTTGTAGTTTTGTGTTGTTGAGGTAGATTGATGAAGAATGGTTCGTATCTATAGCTCACCGACAAATCGATCATAATTTTTGTTATGTTATATGAAAGTGATGATCTACTACATATTCAAAATCCCACAATTTTCTTCCATTAATGTGAGACAAATGACTTTAAAAAATAACACTTTTTTTAACTTTTTTTCCACCATTCTTGAAAGTCAATTTAATATTATACAAATAAAAACACTTTTAAGAAGGTCTGGGAATTATGTTAAATACTCAAATATGTATGGGTATATGTTAACAAGTCTGAGTATATATTGCGAAACTCGACTTGAAGAGTTTGAGTAACTTGTAAAAGAATGGCTCGATTGAGTCGAAAAAGATTGAGTACAATTGAGCTTAAAGATTCATATTTATAAAAAATGTTAATGTATTAAAATAATTATGCTTAACGAATTGGTAATCTAACTCGATTCGATAATAAATAAGTATGAAGTCGAGCTCAGTTCGACTCGAAATAGTTTATTAAGTCGAAGCGAACTTTATCAAATCTAGTCGAGTACTCGGTAAATCTCAAGACTCTGAATAATATAGCACAGGCACCATAAATGTTTATGTGCAATTTATCAACTTGGCTCCAAAAGAGGATCAGCTTGGTAAACTATCATTATCTAATTCTACACTGTGAAGATGCACATGCATTTAGTAGTTTAGATAACCCGTGAGTGTAGATGCTTGAGGAATGAGACAAAATGAAGCCACGGGCTACGTTCATTGATGCACTTTTCTCAACATGACCAAATTCTAAACATAAAATGCAGCATCACAAAGAACAATTCACGTGAAAACAACTTTTTTCACTACAAATAATGTGTCCGTGTATATTTTAATAAACATAACATATATACCAATAAACATTATAAATATTATAGTATACTATTTACTTGGTGCCGAAAATGTCTTTTCCTTTTAGTATTTTCAATGTTTTGAAATAAAAAATTTTATTTTCATTTTTAACAACCATTCATCCAACTTTAAAATTGAATATACTCAAAACAAATCTACTTATGTCATTTTATTCAACTTTCAACTATAACAAATACAATATGTCGATATCTATAATTAAAGTAAGGTTGTGTTCTCTTCAACGAAAATTTAATGAACTGAACTGTACTAAACTGAAGTAAAGTATAAATTATAACTAAGTCGAGCTGAACTAAACTGAACTGGACTAAAATGAAGTGATTTTCAGTTGAATAAAATACATACTAACATGTAGTATTGATCCCGAATGAAAAGTCACTCGTGAAAGAACAGGGTAATAATTATTAATTCATCATTATACAAATTATATAATTAGACCAGTAGATGATGTAAATGTCCTCATAGATAGGCCAATAGATATAATCGTTATCAGTGCAGAGTAGATCCATATATCTAGAGGAATGGCATCAATAATGGAGATGAGCAAGTTGAGAACACTTGTAGTGATATTTTTGGCAGTGGGATTGGTAACACAGAAATCTGCTTCAGCCACATTTAAAGACTGCTATGCCAAATGCTTCGTCTTCTGCATGATTGAGCCTGCTCAAACTCTTTGTTCCTGCACCACTCAATGCTTCAAAGAATGTATTTTCCAACAAACACCGGTTAATGAATTAGCCCATCGACAACAACATTCCGACGACGACACCCTTGGATTCTGCAAACTTGGATGTGCCTTTGCCAAGTGCTCTACTATCAGCACTAACCACAACCCCAGTAAGTACATGCTATATATCCTCTACTTGTACCTATGATTCTTCATTATCTTTCTAACTAAGATCGATTAATCGTTTTCTTTTCCCAGATGGAGATAAGGTTGACGATTGTGTTGGATCATGTTCTACAAGGTGTACCAGCAGCTTCTCTTCCCCTTAGTGCAGAATCAATCATTTCATGATCTCAGTGTTTATTTATTTGTCTTTGCTTCTTTCTATAGCTAGTTTCTATCATGATGTTACATTGTAACTCAACAGCTGATTGGAATTCAAAATAGGGAATTTTCATGTGCAAATGGCCTATATTAGGCTTTCAGTTTTCTGTTATGCTAGAGCAAATTATCAACAGGTTCTTACGGGAAGCAGATCTTTTATGTGTAGTTCACACTATTACACATGCACAAACATACTTAAATAATAACTCAGCTACGAACAACAAGTTTCGAACAGTGGGTACCTCTTTACAGATGCAATTATGCAAATTATGTTGATGATCAAGAGACTAGAGCTCTTCAACACAAATCAAACACGGCAATTATCTGAAAACAATGACCTCTACAATTCATCCATCAACTGTACAAGAAAAAATGGTGCTTTTATCTTAAGGGAAGGAATTCAATTTGTGGAAAGAAAAAATGACGTGTTTATCTTACTGCCTCCGCCCAAGAATACTTGCTTGAAAGTAGATATGAATGTAGTTCGTGTGTGTCTCTCAACTTCTAAGTTATTATATTTAAGTAAATTTAATAGTCGTTTGAATAGTATCCATTAGACATATTTCAAATTCAATCCGTTCATATTTTGAAATTAGTACTTCCATGCGTAAGTCTCTTTTCAGAGAGTTCTGCAAAAGATAGAGACATTTCTTCCGAACATTTAATTCAACGTACTATATTTCTTCCTGTGGTCCCAACGGATGCATGTAGCTTTCTGAAGCTTGACATGTTCCTTCTCTCAGAAACTTGTCGTCTCAGAAATTTAGTTGTAACTTTGTTTTGTAAACAAAACATATTATACATAGGTTTCTGGAAGCAACTATCTGAGGAGACTTTCCTCCTTCGTCTTCAGATACCTTTGAGCAAAAATGGTCTTTTAGAATTTGACTCCTTTACTTGGATGTATTCTTCTTAATTGGTCTTCTTCAAGATAAATAAAAACTATATTCAGAGACCTAACATTCTAAGACCACCACCAATGGTGACGCGCATAACGCGTCGTCGTGTGTTTTTGCCGCAGTGTTGACGCGTCGTGGCCACGTCATGAAATTTTTAATTTTTATTTATTTACATATTAATCATATTATAAGAGTGTTTAGATGTTGAAATGAACAAAATTGCATTTTTATGTCGCTTCATAATTTACTGAGCTTCAAACTTCAAAATTTCCAAAAAAAAAATATTTTGTTTATTTTTCTAAAAGCATATTATAATAGTGTTTAGAAGTTCGAGATGGAATGATCGCAACACAATCAAGAGTGGTTTCTATTTGTAGATTTCAAAGAGACGAAACCGTTGATGATTTTTATTTTTAAGTTATTCGTGTTTGAAATTGGATAAAAGTCGTAAAATTAAGAAAAAGAAAAAAGTGGTTACATGGGATTACGCCAAGTGGCATCTAGAATGCCGCCACTTGCATCCCACGCCATGTCATGTCTGTGTTATGCTGATGGTGCCATGATAGCGCGTCATCTGACGCGCATTGGAGTTTACCAAGTCAAGTTAGTGATGCTAGTACTTTACAAACCACAACTTTGGGAGGTAGTTATTTGTTAAGAAGCTCGTAGTTTACTCTCTTTATTAGTTACCAATTATGTTTGACATAGAATGGTTGTATATTTGTATATAAGGTGATGCGGAGAATAATGCACTAAATGAGGGTGATGATGTTGATTTGGAGAACTTTGGAAACATAGGCTTGAATATGGAGGACTTGTCCTTCTTGGATGATGATAATGCACCTAATTGAGGAGAACTTGTTCTTCTTTGACATTGTTGTTCACTTGTATTTATTTTGTAATCATAAGACCTATCTATTTTTGGAGTTTGAACCTATCTATGTTTGGAGTTGAGAGTTTGTATTGTTGATGTCTTGAATTTTTGTAATGTTTATCTATAATTATAAAAATTTTGTGTGTGTATATATGCATATAAAATATTTATAATATTATATATGACGTCATACCGGTTCAAACGGCTCAAAAACGACCCAACCGGTTCGACTCCAGTTGAACCCTTTTTAGAGGTAAGCGGCTCAATTGACCGGTCCGGCTTTTAAAATATAGGTTTCAAGTGACTTATTTACTTTTAGTTATAAATGTCCTTATTTTCACATGTATGATAATTTATCAACCGCATGAATTCTAAGTTATTTTTTTCGCTTTGGTTTGCTCGCATGCTTTCCACCTTTGTGAAATTAATGCAACTCACTTCATGAGGAGTTCAAAGCATGACAAACGGTGAAGGAGCCTATTTAAGCTATTGGGAAATTCTCCCTTTCAATACTTACAAATTAAAAAATGGCTTCAGTTAACCCATTCTCCAACCCTCTCAAAAAATAAAGAAACCCCCCATTTTCCAACGGGTTCACATCACACGAGCAACTCTACCTAGCAATGCATATGATAAAATTTGAAATTTATTGATCACAATAAAGTTAAGACCTCTACTTCATTGATATCGACTAAGACAATAAGGATTAAATTACCAAATATGGTCCATGAAGTCATCAAGAGCGAATTGGAAGCTCTAAAAACGAGCTCGGAGCAAATTTGGAATGCAAAAAGAAATTAGAAATTAAATAATTAAGAGGAGTTTATACAAGCCAAGCTTGATTCATCCAATTGGAAGGGATAGGTTTCTATGCAACCCACTACCCCATATGACATGACTAGGTTGGAGTTGGACCCAAATGGGCTAATTCGAGTTTCAGGTATGACAGGTTCAGGTTATCGGTATTGATTGTTCATTGTTGTTAGAGTACCCTGTGGTTGAGAAATAGCTACCGCTTACAGTGAAGTTCTTTGGTTATATTGACTACTGAAGGATCTTGGTCCGGGGGGAGAGGCCCTTTCAATGTGATTTGGTATAACAGTCGGCTAGTATATTGCTAACAGAAGGTCTGAGCATCAGTCCAGGTCCGGACCGAACCGAGCCCGGACCGATTTTAAGGCATTTTTTAATACCGAGTACCAAATCTAAATTGGCTCGGTACAGGCCCGGACCGAAACCGAAATAATCGGTACGGTCCGGACTTGGACCGAGCATGCCCAAATTTTTACAAAAAAAAGAATTTCGAAAAAATTAAAAATAGAAAAATGGTCGTCAACATCAGAGACATTCGTCAGAATTGTATACAACGGAAATAGAGGCAGATCAGTGCAAAAAGATGGAGGCGGCGGCAAGGATAAACACTTAATCGAGGCCGTGACCGTGAGAGGTGGAGAGAGGGCAGTGAGGTGAATGGAGGCGCACGAGAGGTAGAGGGAGGCGGCGGCGGAATGGATTGTGGCACGAATGTCAATATACTGGAGTAGAATTCCGATCTAACAACGAGAGGTGGAGGGTGGGCGCAAGATGGAGGAGGCAGCACGTGAGTGGTGGAGGAGGCGGAGAGGAGCCCAGAGGTAGAGGAAGGCGATGTTGTGGTGGAGGGCGGGTGCGAGATGGAGGAGGGAGGCGGAGAGGAGCCCAAAGGTGGCTAGAGGCGACGTGGTGGTGGAGGGTGGTAGGAGAGATTTTTAGATTGAAATTTGAGATGGAGGAGAGACTTTGGAGGCTAGGATTTTGAAGGTGTGTTGAGAGAAAATACTTATTTAGTCTCTCAAAATCGATCTTCGGTCCAACATGCAGTTTTTTGGTCTTTGGTCCGGACCGGACCGAGGACCGAATTCTTCAAATATTAAGGACCGAAGACCGGACCTAATCGGGTTCGGGCGGGCCCAAGGCCTAATTTTTCGATCCGGTCTCATTTTTGCTCAGTCCTAGCTAACAGTACATTTTTCAAGAGAGCACGAAACAATGTCGAAATGATATCTACTTGTTCACCAACAGGTCGTGTCCAACAAAATCCTCCCTCAGACAAGTTCCTACTTCACTATGGCCAGACAAAAGCTCATGCCGCAGATGACAATCTGGACTATGAAGTTTCACCATGCCGACTAATACTTAACGGAACACAAAAACAAATCGTATTATTTTAACTTTAGAACACAGCAAAATTCCTCTCCGGATAATGTGGCGCATACAATATATTCATATGGGTAATTCTATAATGTCGTAGCTGTGAAGTATCTACAATTCACAATGGGGAGATCATATTCTGCAGAATTATCCAGATCATATTCTGCAGAAAATCCACATCAAAGAATACAATAAATCTACAGTCTCAACTAGACTAAGAAACAGGACTTGATTGCGCATAGCTCCATCTCAAAATTCATCTGTCATCCAAAATACATCACTGACAAAAGACTCCCAATTCCCTAATCAACTCTTCCATATAACCTCTACAACACCTGGCATAAGAATTACACATTAGTTCCATACTTTGTAAAGCCGGAAATGGCACAAATATGTCAAACAGAAAGTTGGAAATAAACAAAAGGTGTCAATCAACCGATGAAGGGAGGGAACTCAACAAATTACAAATAACACTTCTGCATTGCTTAAAGTGCTCGACAAAATATGGAATAGCAGCGAAAATCTCAATCATAAACATCACTTTAAGGATCATGTAATTCTTCATTTTACATTGACAAGAACTTCAGCCCAAGTAATTGCAGAACTAGACATGAAATACCTATCATAAAAGTTACTTTAATTTTAACTACTCTCTTGATGACCAGGCTTCCCCCATGTCTCTACAATAATGAGAACATCATTTATAACAAAAGTGTATTGTTGCAAGCCTGCTAGAATTTATATTATCGGATGAGATATATCCACCAAGTTCTTTGTCAGGTTCATACATACAGGAATGTGAGACATGATAGCTAAAAAAAATTTATCATGCACAACTAATAATCATAAAGAGATGGGATTTTATTTTATTTTTCATTTCTTAGTACATAAACTCGCAAGATGGAGAAATGGAGTTTTGCCTAAACCCTAAAGCACTAAACTAGGGCTGGGTTTTTCAACTGTGTAGTCAGGTTATCCTACCCGAACACGTCTGGTTACTGGTAAATTGGAGACTAATGTTTTTCAATACTTGAGTTACTGTGTTTTACCCGAACTTCTCACATAGAGATTTGGGCTCAAAATATTAGGGTTTTTGGGCACCGTTGGATCTAAAAACAACTAGAAAAAGAGCGTACAAACTCTTAGTATCACCACCAGAAAGACTATTCTAGACACATGGAAAAACACAGTAAAGAGTTGTCCTAGATGTGCTTTAGAATATAACTAACCTCATATTGGCAGGCAACAGATGTACTATTACCAAATGGAAACATAAGAAAGTTCATATTAGACTTGAATACCTACCATGAAAGAATTGTATCCAAGCTGGAACCTTCTGTCTTGAATAGCTTCAGTGACGTGGTGTGAGCACTGCCAAGTCAGCAAAGGGAAAGAAAATATATGAGTTTCCCCTAATTGTTGAGTTTAACTTTAGACTAGTGCTCAATGCATTAATGACATTATGAAAAGTTACAAGGATATGGAGTCATTAGTCATAAAACATATTGAAAAGTCAGAAAATATATGAGTTTCCCCTAAATGATCCTTTGGTGAGTTAGATGGAATGCAAGATTTTAAGTTCCATTTCATTACCCATATACTGAAAAGTGAAAACAAATTGAGTTGGTACTTGACAGCCACAGAGAGATGCACCACAGGTCGTAGTCGAATGAAGCATGATATATTATGAAATCTAGTACTGCAGTAACATAAATAATCTTATGGAAGAAATTTATAAAGAAAACAAGAAAAAGAACAGACAGCTTGGTGAAAACCTAGAGTTGTGCTTTCAGGTACTAATGGGAGTGAAAAGGTACTAGCATAGTAGCATGTGCCTAATTAAGTATCAGACTTGCCTAATGTTTTAATAATATCTAATGTTTCATTATATGAGATCTGCTGAAAATCAAAGATGAACGCGCTGTGACTTATGGATGTCACATAAACTGGAAGTCAACTCAGCAATTAAAAAAAAATCAATTAATCATCAGCAACAAATCTAGGAATTTCACACCGACCCAACTAATTGCTTTTAGGCTGATGGTTTTCCTTCATTATTCGTACCCCACTCTTCCTCAGCCTCGCTGCCATTAACAAGCACAGCACCATCTGTAGAGTCAGCATCTACCACAACAGCCTCATCTTGGCCCTCATCATGTTCCTCTTCATTTACATCATGTTCCTCTTCATTTACATCATGTTCATCTTCATCCACATCATGGTGACCCTCTTGGGTTTCATATCCATTCTGCTCTGCCGACTAGAAACATTGAATAGAATAGCATGGTTAATAGAAGTAGTTATCATTAATGAGACACCATTACATAAATTGTGGTCTGTGCTTGGATATTAATAAAGAAACTACATGAAATTAAATGTAGTATGAGATATATTAACGAACTTAATCAGAATATAAGAAAGATAACCTTCATCCTACAGTTCTACTTCTGCATAGCATTAAATTTATGTTATGTATAAATGAAGGACTTCGAAGGGCATGTACCTCATGATCCAAGCCTCCATTTTCCAAAGGTTCTTCTTCATCAATGTGCATGTTTCTAAAAGTTTCAACAAGACTTGCAGTTGATCTATCAGCATGTTGCACATATTCAGCTGCTGGGGGATAGTTGCTCCTGCAGTGTTAAGGTTAATAAGTAAGATGCTGATTCCATTCCCCACAGGAAAAATAATTCAAACATATTGGGTTAGGTTATTATAACCATGACTCCCAATATTTCGGAATTAACATGGAGCTATAGGACTCCAACATTACTTAAAAGTCAACATATATAGCAGACTTTTCGGACTTCGATGAACTTCTAGTCATTTTTCTAGGTTAATGAGAATAGCATTTGTATGCATTCGTTTCCACAGCATGTTTTGACATATAAAGCGCTAGAACAGAAGAATAAAGATACAAAAATTCAAATAACCATATCACTACCTTGTATCAGCAACTTTTGTTTCAACAGCAAGTGCCACTTGCCAGTCCTCGAATAGATTTGGGTATTCTTCTGGATCAGCAAGAGATTCAGCAGCTTTCTGATTAATCTGCAAATCATAGTCATCAATGAAACCATATCAAACAAGGAAAAAAACTAAGTTCTTTCCTTATTAAGATATAAAATAATCAGAGATGATGCAGTCGGAACACACAGTTTAAGAAATTAGAACATACAAGAAAACAAGCATACCTTATTCAGGTCCTTTCTCCAGAGAGCAACAATTTCTGATACCTTACTTGGAAGGTAAGACCGTGCCATCAATGCAGCTTCAGGTATCCGGTTGCTGTAAAGAACTTTAACTCAATACAATTTCAATGATCAGCTGATAGACACCAGTTCAGAGAGCTGAAGACTATTTACCTTTCTACCAAAAGCTGGAGGCAGTCCTCCAATTTACCCAACGTAAATAAACAAAGGAATGCAACATTATTTTTCCCATTCTCTTTGGCAAGTGATGCAAGTTCTGCGATTCCTTCGGCATTGCCTAATGAAGAGTAGAGTAGCAACAAGCCGCTCAAATCCTTTGCTTGCTTCAAGCATTCCTCAGACATCTCCAGCTGGAAAAACCAGCAACACAAAATGTTGAATGAAGTACAGTATCAGCAAAAATTTGATCCAACGCCAGAGAGTAATTTATGCGTTACAGTCGTAATGACGAAAGGAATACCATTCCAGAAGACATAGCCAATTCTCCCAATTGCTTCCATTTGGACTCACTCTGTGCTACTATGGCAATATCCTGTGCACGAGAGCATAACGAAAAGGGGCTTATTAGAGTCACATACTAAATAACAAAGCACAGATCCCATTGCAATTAAGCAGCTTTTGACCATATGTGATACACAATATACAACCCGGAACAGAAGTAGTTCAACATTTTACCTTTGCAATTTCTAATTTCCCAAGCTGTATAGCCAACTCAAATCTGTAGTCGGGATCTGTAGCAACTTCTAGTGCTTCCTCTATCATTCCCCGGGATTCCAGGAAACGAGCAACACTGTTCATAATTCAATATTATATTTAAATTCAGGTCCAATAGAACAGTCTTAAGA
Organism: Plantago elongata; assembly: GCA_036897095.1. Classification (NCBI taxonomy): domain Eukaryota; kingdom Viridiplantae; phylum Streptophyta; class Magnoliopsida; order Lamiales; family Plantaginaceae; genus Plantago; species Plantago elongata. The sequence continues at coordinate 14,291 of JAYMSP010004892.1, forward strand.
ATTAGACATGGTAAGCAATAATAGAGAAGAAAAAGGTTTGTGTTTTGTGGATCTTCAGCCTGTTGAGGGACATGGAATTATGAGAATACACAAAACTTGTATCTTTATTTTGTGATAATGTCTGCAACCACTACCCTTAGGATGTGCACTCCCTGAGGTCTTATGCATTAGTGGATTAGCATGTAAACCAGATAAACAGCCTCAGAGCCAGTGTGACAGGCTCAGACCTAGATATATTAATGTTAATTTCAGACTATTTCTTTTATTTTTACTGCCATCACAAGATTTTACCAAAAACATTACACGAAGCCGGGGATAAACACAAGTAAATCAGCCATACTAGGCAAGAGATTCCAGCTATTAAACCAACATAATGAAGTACAGAAAAAGAATATATGTAATCTTAACCTCAAAGGCATGAAATGATCTAGAAGCACCTACTGTTCCTCTCAAAGACCACATATTACATATTTCAGCTCCAATGCACGCAAATATTGCATTAGCAGTTTTAAGTTAGGATGTAATAAACCAGATCAGGATAAATAAACAACCCTTTGAGTAACATAGAGGAATCCTTCTACTTGGTGATTACGTCACCAAGTAGTCAAATTATATTCTCTCATGTGAAAGTACCGAACAAGATAATGAATACAAAACAGTCACACAGATGATAAACAATGCTGGACTTTTTTTTTTTGCGGGGGGGGGGGGGGGGGGGG
>JAYMSP010004893.1:0-15009 GCA_036897095.1 Plantago elongata
CAACCAAATAATCAATTCAACAAATGCAATGCCAATAACAATATTATTAAATAATAATAAACTGAATGTGATCATAGCACATATCATCCTTATAAATGGTTGTCTCTAGTACATACATACTTTCACAATACTATCTCCATAGAATAATATTATGAATAATTACATACCACACCCCCTGCAGAATGCCTATGTTGCATCTGGATCCCCCGGGATCAACAATTACATCTAGGTCCATAAAACCCAAAAAATGTTGATCAGTTTAATCCCCAATTCACTTTACTTGTAAACCAAACACACCCTCAGCAATTCTTTTACCTTTACCTTTCTTCACAATTACCTTTTACCTTTACAGTATCACAATTACCTTTACCTTTCTTCTACACCCGCCAAAACCTCCGTCTTTTTCCTCCTTCCGGTCGTCTTCTTCCCGGTTCCGATTCGCCGTTCATGTTCTCGCGTCGCCGTCCGTCCCTATTCTTCGCCCAAATAGTTGTCTTCTTCCCGGTTCCGATTGGCCGTTTGCGTCGCCGTCCGTCCCTGTTCGCGTCGCGGAGAAGATGACACCTGTCGGCCAAGCACAATTTGTCGTGCAACGCGTGTGCCGGCTGTCGAGGGGGGTCGATCGGAGTCCGGGCGCCGGTTTGGCGCGGCTTTGGCGCGAGGGAAGACACGGCACAGCGACTTTGGCGCGAGGGGGGCCGGCTTCGGCACGGCAGTCGGCACGGCGGCGCGGAGGATGGAGGATTGAGCGCGGACCGGAGGAGAGGGAGAGATCGAGCAGGAGAAGATTGGGAAGAATTGGGCACGGTTTGGTTTGGTTTCAACGAAGAAGAAGACTCAATTAGTCTACTGACTATTGACTAAGTGAATATATATCTGGCACCTTCTGGATCCCAAACGGTTTGCGAATAAATTCCAGAAAATTACGAAATCGATTCCTGGACGATCCTTGAGTCGAACTTAAGCCGTATCAAAAACTAAAATAATTTTTTTTATTATTTTATTACTCGTTAGTAATTTTCTGACGTTTTCGCGCGATGCTTAATGGTTTGATTTTACTCCAATATTCATACGTCAATTTAAAATGCTAGAAATTAATTTTTAAATAATTTTAATACATACTGAATTTTCACGGCCTTTACAATACTACTTCCTACTACTATAAACTGTTACTAGACATTATGAACTGTAAAAATCTGAAATAAGAGGCCAATATGGGCTCTTTTTTGTGTTTAAATAGCACCAATTCTCCCTTCCAACGGCTATTTTTTTAAAAATAACGGTAACTAAATTAATTACGAGTAAGTACCGTATAAACCAAATCAATTACATCCAGGTCCTCATGTGATTCTCACGTGGACTTAAGGCAAAATCTGAAATTCAAACATGGGTAGAAATGATTTTTCCGAGCTGAAAGTCAAATTCGTGGACCTGGATGTAATTGATTTTTATCGATTATGATTTAGATGTAATTGTTGATCTGGGTGGTAGCCATCTGCAACTTTTAAATCTAACAGGGTGTAGATGTAATTCTCCCATAATATTATTATTCACTTGAAACGTAGGATTCTCTCTCAGTAAAGTTTGAATAACATAATTTACTCTTGATCTCGAGCTTATCGAGTTTTAATTAAAAGTTATTTAAATGAAGCGAACTTTTATAAAGTTGGCCCGGCTCAGCTCGTTTATAGGCCTAGTTCGGAATCTGGGGTATAGTAATACCACAAATGAATTTGATATCATGTGTGAATCATTCCCAAGAACACATTTTGACCAGTAAAGTTGGTTAATTTGTTCTGGATAATCAGTCTTGAATTTCGGACCCAAGATATTAGGGGCAGGAAAAGACCAGGGTATCGTCTTCTGTTCTTCATCAGTCATCACCACAAGTGCGAAAACAAGACAAGAAACAAGATTTTGCTGCAAAAAGATGCAAATTCTGTGTCACATTTCCTCCACTTCTTGCAGTTTATCACCTCGCATTGGCATTACATTCTCAAAATCTTTACAATTTGCGAGGGTGCCTCCTCATAAGCTTGACCTCCAAAGGTACCAGTATACCAATATTCTTCTGTTTGCTTCAAATACTAACTGTGTACTCCAATTTCTTGACACTTTCTTCCATCTAGAGTTTCAGCACTACATTTTCAAGGCAATACTGCACTTCGTGTTAATCGTCACAGAAGCCCTGTTGCTTTTGCTGGTGAGGAGGATTACAATTTTGGGCTTACTGATGATGAACCAAGACAAAGGTTTCTACTTTCTACAATTTCTCTACTCTAGAGATGGTCAAAAACGTTCTTTTTTTCTTTCTTTGGGAGATAATCTGTTCTTTTTTAGTATGTAGGTAGTAAATATGAGCTTATGGACTAGTTTTGCTATCATTCACATTCTTCTTTACATATATATCACTTTTCCAAATCATATGCTAATGTACTTTTAAGATGTGTCTGTCGCATACGATTAGTGTAGAGAGTGTAGTTCGCATTGGCATCCGTATAAATATCAGGATACCAGCGGTTTTTGTTTGTGATACCATGTTATGTATTCGAAAAATTCTTGTTAAAGTCAAGAAATCGTATACCTCCTACTCCAAGTGTATGGTACGGTCACATTTTTTATACTAATGTGTATTTAGGTGAATAAAAAAGACTTGCTTTTTGCTCCTCTAGCTGTATAGTGTCAGCTGTAAGGATATTTTTCATAACATATATGATGGATTCTCACTTAAGTAGTTCTTTACATGAACCAAATTCTACCACGCAATGAGCACACTTTGAGCACCTCTTTAGTTATAGGAGTATGGATTTTCAACTAGGCATGTGAAGAGAGAGGGTTTTGGCTTACATCAACAGATTAGCTCGAGGACATATACTCTGAAGATTTTTAGCTGCCAGGAAACTATGTCGTTTTGTGTTATCCGCAATCTTAGTATCTGTCTGTGATTACCTTTATGTATTGTTTATGATAATCAGTATCTCGTGCCAACAATATGCAGGAAAGTTGTTGAACATATATGCTTGATCAAAGCAAAAGAAGATATGTCGAAAGAGCAAGAGAATGACATGCTGGATTATCTTTATACAACTCAGTATCAGATGAGTGGGATCATTGCCATATCATTAGGTGATGGTTGTTATGCTCTATATAAAATCCATTTCAATTATGTTTCGGATTATATAGATAGCTCATTGATTTCCTGCCTTGAAATTCAAGTTTGGTATATAAAATACTATACACTGTTCTTGAGATTGACTTGATTCATCTGAAGTAATCTATTAATGCAAATTGATAGTATCTCACGTTCGTACCTTTATCTGATCCTTTTAGGCTACAATGATACAAAAATATGTTAGAACTAGATCCTTAACAGATACTGTTAAAACTGGTGCTTTTCTATGATAGACTTTCTAGTTTAGTCCTTCACATCTGTTCATACTTCGCTCATCAAGTTATCTTGATTTGAGCAGATGCACTTTAGTCTTTAGTTATTATACAGACTGGACAAAGTGATGCTATCTGGTTTGTGTTTCTTAATTACCTATAAGGTTCTGCTTTTTAACCCGTGTAGGATGCATTTCTGATCCAAATCCTGAACAATATACACATGCCGTCTTTATGCGTTTCCAGACAAAAGAGGACCTTGCCAAGTTCTATGAGAACCCATTTTACGTGAAAGTTCTCAATGAACATGTGATGCCATATTGCCATGTATGCTCTGCATGTCACACCATATCTCCATTTATATGTTTCTTCTGATGATATAATACTTAAGAAAATGTATGTTTCTACTTATCTATAATGCTGGAACCTTTATGCACAGGGACTTCATAATTTTGACTATGCATCAGAAGTGGAAGATGATATTTTGCCAATTTTTAGGAAAGGAGAGGTTGGAATACTCCTTGCTGTAAAATATGGTGTAATCACTTTTATTTTATTTGTAGTATAACCAATTTCGGGCTTCATTACTTGTGTCCATATTGTCATTTTCCTCCTTTTTTTCCTTTTCATATGTATACCTGCAACTGCAAGCATGTAAAATTATCTCAAGGATATGGACTGCATTTACTTGCAGGAGTACAACTATGGTGTTGAGCTTTTGCTTCTCCTTGAATTTAGCAAAAGTTCTCAAGGGGGACCTGCAGAAGATGCACTGACTTCTCTTGCCACATTGACACGGCAATTTCCTTCTTTAGTTGCTCAGGCTACAACAGGTTTGTTCTGAATGTTCTCAAATGCACCTCTGTCAAGTAAGCAAGTACATAAAGTAAATATTCTTTGCCAATTTACTCCTTTAGTTTCTCTTCTGCAAAAGCAGTATGCAGAACGATCTTTTATGCATAATCATGATCATGTCATTGTACCTTTTACAGGTCCGAATATAAGTACCAGCACTGTGGATTATACTCATGGGGTAGTGATACGGTTTCGGTCATGTGAGCTTTCTTTTGATGCGTTTCTTCATTATGTAGTCCATTTTTAGAGCATTAGTTATTTTGCTGCATATATGATATATCCAACTGTTTGTATCCTTCCTGTTTCAGCTGAGGCATTCAAGATGTTCACCAAAAGCTCAGAATACCTCACTGTACGTAGCTATACATTTAGTTATTTACTGACATTTTGCATCAAGACCAGAAGTTCATTGTGGATACGTTTGTAACTTGCAATAGAGCTTTAATTATTATGCTTGCTTTAGAAATAACTTCATTAACTTTATATGATTTAAAACCTAAAATCAGTTCTTGGAACTTGAATGAAAATTCGATGTGATAAATATTTCTCATGTAAAGGGCAGGTCCGTAGAATTAAAGAACGTTCGGTTCAGATATATTTTGAGAAAATTTTCTTGCCAAAGGAAAGTTAAGGTCATGAACCTTTGCTAAAGATATCATCATGGAAGAATTAATATCAAAGTTTTGGACCATTACTAAATCTATTCTCTTCCCATCTGATGATCTGAATGTCTAGCTTTCCATACTTGATGTGATTCTAACTGTGCATCTCTATCCATAACTTGTGAATTCAAAATTCAGGTGTGGAAATCTAAATTCCAACCCATCCTGGAGAAGTATCTATCTCTCCATTTCTACATAGATCCGATTGGCAAAGAGCTTATGTAACAGGTCTTTCTGCATTCCTTTAGTAACCCTGCCTCCCATCTTTCATTAAGAAATTCCTTGAATAGATTATGGTGTCATTATGCTCTACCATAATGAAATGCAGTGAGAATCTCTTGCATTCAGGTCTTTTACATTCAAGGACTTATATCTGGAATTCGCTTGCACTCAAGGAGCAAACAGCAAGCTAATATCTGTTTAACCATTAAAAGAGGTCATTCAGAGGATAACGACTACCAGTTTGATACTGTTTCTTCCGTCTCTGTTAACACATGCGATTGTGTGAAGGGATCTTGATTCATGGCCTAACTTATGCTGTTTACGAAGCACTATTATCGGTTCGATCATGCATAATTGTGAAGCCTTATTTGGTCTAGGTACAAAGAACAGGTTGGAGAAGTGTAATGCTTAAATTATTGGCCATGCACAGTTTTCTTTTCCAATCCAGTATGGATGACAATCATTATACATTCACAAGAACTTAAATTCTTGGATATTCATTGAACCTGATCTTGAATTCTTGATCTCATACATATAGTTGAGTTTTACTTCACTTAATTTTCATACTGAATAAAGCCTTCATGTCTTTTCATGGAATAGACATTGAATGGTATCTATATATCTACCAACTATTTAAAGATACCAGAATTTTCAAGAATAAAGTATTATTGCAAACAGGAGCATATAAAACCAAATTGTAAACTACCAAATCAATAATGGAACTTGTTATAGTAACCCCTATCTGTTTTATTAATTGCTTAACTTGATTTATTATGATTAACATGTGATTTAATAATATTTGTTCATATTTAAAAAAGACAAGCCAGTGACTGTATGCAAGTCTCTATGACTGATTCCCTGTACTTGCATGATACATCATGTCTCATAATTCATACTACTATTGAGTATTATCCTCCCAAACCACTTTTACATGGCCTTACTAGGTTATTTAAATGCCATTCCATTGTGAGGGGCTATTTGGCATGGTATTTAAATCGGTTCATTTGACTCGATCAACTGTGATTTGGCCTAAAACACACTTTAAATACTCCATTTCAGTTTAATTCCAAATACAATCTCACCACCCATTCAAATTCTATACCAATCGGCCCTAATCCTTCACTTGGTGTAACTTTTGCATAACAACAACTTGATAAAGTGACTTGTAGATGACAAATTACGTGATCATGTTTGGCAAATCGGTTTCATAAATTGACTGATAGATAAAGAGCTAGCAGTTGATTAATGATTAGTAAGATCAATCAAATAAAAGTTAGCTTGATACAATAGATTTCAAGATGACTTTGATGAGGACATAAAGTTTGTAAGAGACCATTCACCTCCAGTACTGAACTTGCATACGATATTCTCATCAACAAGCTGGAAGGTCCTGTATTATGATCCAAATTGAGGAAGCCATCCAGGTATATGAAGAATCACCACTAAGATTCTTTTCTCTTCGTCTCAACAAAACCGATCTGATATAAACTGAACTGGAGAATCTTAACTGAAATTAATAAATTTATAAATGAAGTGAGCATAGGCCTAACCCACCTAACTAATCTAAATGGGAAATTACACCATCTTCCAAAACTACTTCTGGATGACTGGATCCTTACTCTTTTCATATGCATTTTAACTTGTCTGTAGAACTTAGCATACATACATCATACACAAAGTACTGACCTTTAAAAAATGATGCCTAGTGTGGACTGTGGACAACGAACCAGTATCAGACTCATACCTCGAACTTATTGCGAAAAAACAGTTCATCATAAGTACTCTATCTTGATTTATTTTGTTGTTATATATTATTTGAAGGGAAAACTTGTCTCACTGAGCACACACTTGCAGTTTATTTTTTTTATCTAAACACTTGCAGTTTATCTTTGTTGGGTTAAATATTTCTTTATTTTTTTTAAACGGTTAAAGGGTGACTCGAACTCCCCGACCTATTGATTGGAGGTGAAGCGTTTTAATTGAAGGTGAAGCGTCTTATCAACTGAGTTGTGCTTCATTGTCTTTAATGAACTAAACATTCTCTTTAAAGTCTTGCCGTTTATCGTTATTTAGCTATTTTTTATAAAAGTCTAATGAACTCATTTACTAATTCACCGTAAGGCTCTGTTTTCTACAACTGAATTGAATGAAACTGAACTAAACTGAATTGGATGAAATTGAATTGGATGAAACTGAAATTTAGTATAAATTCAAACTAAGTATAACTGAACTGAATGAAACTAAACTGAACTGAACTGAATTAAATGAACCTGTAGTTGAAAAGAATAAAATCTAACTCTATCTTTATGTCGTTCTCAACAAGGACACACATGGATAATTCTATTTGCCAAAGTCTTGAAAAAGGTAAGATTATCCTAAAAAAGTCATGGTTTTTGGTGGTTTTCGCGGTTTTTGAGTTTAGTGGTCTGACCGGCCGGTTCACTTCAAAAACCGCCAAGACATACATTTTCAGTATGTTTTTAATAGATTATGTTATGATTTTTAAGTTGTTAACATCGAAAGTATCAGTTACAATTTTAATGTATTTCGTTAATTTTGTAAGTGATGATATTATGGTTTTAATGCATCGGTATCGTATGTTTCAATTATATTTAACAATTTGATAATATTTTAATAGATGGTGAGATGGTTTTTAGGACCTACATAATAATTTTATGACGACTTGTTATGGTTTATAGTGACAATCTAATACCATTAACTCAACCATTAAACAAGTCTAAAAGTTACAGAAAAACTATTAAAATAACAATAAACAAACTTAAAATTAGCTACTTGTATTTTTAGTCATCCAAAGAATTTACAACATATGCTCTTGTAGGAAACAATTACACTAAATTTGCATTCAATATTTTTTGTTATGCAAATGCAACTGAGTTATTAAAATAGGCTCATTTTTTTTTCGATCAGACTTGGTGAACTCAACTTTTTGTCTTCTGTTGTATGTGCTTGTTGTTTCAATACTGCAGTGGCAACTTTGAGAGACCTATCATCCAATCCAACTATATGATACCATTACACCTACTTAAAACATTCACTAATTGAGTTAAAATAATAACAACCCTCATTAGAACTATCATATTGGTGTTTCAAACAAAAAAAATGAACATGAAAAACAAGCTAAATATAGTAACATTTATGCTTAAAACCATATTAATGCCTCTTAAAACCATACCAATGCCTTTTAAAACTATAACGTAGCATAAATATGCAATACAAATTAAAAAAGTAACATTGATGCTTAAACCATATCAGTGCCTTGTAAAACTATAACAATATCTTTTAAAACTATAACAATAACTTTTAAAACTATAAAAAGGGCATTTGCAAACAATCAAATTATAAGTATTTCATCATAAGCTAAAGATACTAATGTTGTTGCCTAAAACTACAACAATAGGTCTTTAAAACTATAACAAATAACATGCAACAATATGAATATAATCTTAAAACTGTAATATTTAAGTTTCAAACCATGACAATGCATCTTAAAATTATAACAATGCCTTAATAAAGCAGGAACATGCAATACAAGCGAAAAAAATTAACAATGATATTTAGATTCATAACATAGCATCTCAAAATTATAACAAAGCATTTGCAATAAACCAAATCATAAATATGCAGAAGCTAAAAACTCTATTGTTATTGCTTAACACTACAATGATAGATCTTAAAGCTAGAACGTAAGCATTGAAACAATAACATCATTAATATTCAACACAAACTAAAAACATAACAATGGTGCTTGAAACTAAAACATTAATGCATAAAACCATAACAAACACCAAATAACATGATTGCGAAAGGATTTCGAATTTTACTATACGAATTTCAGATCTTAAAATATCATATCGTAAAATCACTGAAAAATCAAGAATAAAAGGTAAAAATTCACTCCACATTGATATTTTAATCAAAAAAGCAAAATAGATTAGTTGATTTGAACAATCTAGCAACTTGATCTGAAAATCTGGTGAAAATTCGACAAAACATAGAAAAGTTTGAATACAAATCAATGAAAAATCATGAAAACACACACAAAACTAACCATTGATTTATGTCAACTTGGAAGGAAAAAAAACATGGTGGTTCTTACCGTATACATCTCCATAGAAGCTAGTAAGATGAAATCGAATGGAAACATGTAAAATTTTGTAGATCGGAGAGTGGAGAAGCATGGAACAATATATTAGAGAGAGAAACACACCTTTTGTAGGTGTGTTTCCTATTTTTTAGATTTTTTAATTGATTTTGTTCTTTATATAATTAACCGGTCTGGTTCAATTAACCAAAAAACTGCACATTCGATTCTTTTGGCTGTTTTATATAATTAAATTAAATATATAAAAAAGTATACCCTTAACAATAAATTGATTCATATACCTACAAAGTTGTCCCATTCCAACAGTACACGTGGTGTTCAACATTTAAACTAGACCAATATACTTTGAAAAAAAGCATTTGGATTACATAAATGGCCAAAACCTATCTACAAAGACAAACAAAAGAAAAGAAATAAAACAACAATGCCAGAGTATACAAATACAAACAATTTCTGTATGGATCTAACTCCTAACTATACACAAGTATATTATAATTCTACATGGACTCGTAGAAAAAAATACAAGAAGAAGATTAATATGAACATCCATCAACACTCTATGCTTTATTGCTTTAGAATCTCTTATATGAAAGTTCCAGTTTTCTTCTTTTACACTTGGTCATCAATTGTGCAGAGGATTAGGTCCACCTGGAGTTCCCCGACCCGACACTTCGTACATCGGCCCATCGTCTCCATCTCCTGATCCTCCAGGAGCTTGAACAGTAGCGTGCCATGGAACCTGAGAAGATTTGAATATCGCCGAATCCATAAGAACATGACGACAACTCGATAGTCGGATGAACGTGAGGATCGTCACAATGATTAAGAGAAGCGGAACAACTCTCATAATCTGTGTTGAATGAAGTTGTGAAGAAAAGAGAATAAATGGAATGCTCTGCTTGATTGAATTGATTGAGTTGATAATTGAGAGGACAAAAGTTGTAACATGTGTGTTCATGTCATATATGAAGGCAAAGCTATCTTGCTAACAGTACAATATGCTACTACTATTATTGTGTATTTGTAATCTACCTTTGTAATGACAAAATCGCCCCTGGATTTCCATGTCTTTTTCTGAGTTCTTATTGGTATCCGTTTATGTGACTAATTCATTCAAGCTCGTCGGAGTCGGACCCTTTTAAGAGGTGGCTCTCCCAGTGATGTTACATCCACAAGATTCAAACTCAAGATCTTGTTTAACTGAACTCAAATCTCTTAGTATTTAAGTCAACAATCGTCCGTGGATCTCCATGTCGAGATTGCACAAGCTTTTGTAAGTTTGTGAGGGCTGAACCGGGATTGGACATTTTAGTCCTTACGCTTGACAATTTTTCCTTTTTTACGTAGAGAAGGTTATAGTTAATAAGATGGATTAATAATGATGATATATTGTGCAAATTTCTTGCATTCTTTTAAACTTTTGGGAGAAAAATTGTAGGAGTTAAATCAAAAGTCTCATATTTAACGAAGTTTCTCACTTTTCATGAGTTTTTTATTGACTCTAATCATTTCCTTAGAGAATTTTAACCATCAAATGTATATATATATTTGTTAAAGTTCTCAATATTTTCTTGAACTGTAATTATTTGAATTGAACTGATTTGAACTGAATAAAATATATTTACAGACGAAAAGAAGAGAACTAGTCTTATTAACTAGAACTTTTTTACTTTACACTAAAATCCCTAAAATCTTTTGGCCAGTGTGAATTTACATCACCTTCTCTCTTATCTATGAATACTAAATAACCTTTTCATATAGGCTCTACAAGAAGGTAGGAAGCTCTATCCTTTCTTTTATGCTCTTTTAGCAAGAAAAAGTTATCATTTTTCTAATAAGGGTAGAGTACTCAACACAAGATAGTATTATAAGGGGCTGATTGCTATAACATTTAAATCGCTCCATTTAACTTGATAAACAGTGATTTTGCTTAAAATATACTTTAAATACTCAATTTCAATTCAATTTCAAACAAAATTTTACCAAAAACGCATATAAATGACTATCTCAGTATTATGCCAATCACCTCCTAAATAAAAATCATCTAGAAGAAGCGGGCATAAATACACTATTATAACTTCTCCGTAGCAGGAGACGTGGTAGCAGTACGAAAACATCTTGACTCTCTCTTCTTTAGTTCCCTAGAAATCACTCTATGAAAAGTGCCGCTTCCTCTTTCGCAATTACTTATTTAAAATTATATAGAATAAGCAGACTTTCTTACCTTCTTATAGTTCTAGTAAATAAAGTATCAAACCACCTTTTTCTTCTTTAATTCGATCCTAAGTCTTTATCAATATTTTAACCTAAATAAATATTTAACTGCCGTTAAATCTTTTTTGTTCATATTTTCAAATTACACTAAAACTGTTGTAAAAATTTACACTTGCTATCAAAACCTTTTTCTATAATAAAAAGGTTCATAATTATGTTTCAATTTGCATAATGTTGTAAATGGTTATTTTTCAAGTGACGGGGGTCTTTGTTGAGTTAGTTACACTTTAGATTTGAAGAGAATTTGAGATAATGGTTAAATTCTTTTTAATTTAAATCAAAATAACAATTAAATACTCTACAATGGTCATCTTTACAACAAACATAACCATTTACAATATCATACAAACTTAACAATAATTATGAACTTTTTCATTATAGGAAAATATTTCGATAGCGAGTGCAAGTACTTGTAAAAGTTTCGGTACGAGTGTAAATTTTGCAAAGGTTTTGGTGTAATTTAAGAATATGACCAACGACAGAGACTTAATGGCCATTAAACTTTTCTGTTATGTCAAAATTTTAACAGGTTTTACTAAAAAAAAAGAGAAGGTTTTTGTGGTTTAAATTCATATTAGCCCAAAAAAGAACAATTAGTGCAAAATAAATTCCTCTATAAACTATTCCACTTGGAGAATATACTGGATATATGGAATCCTTGAACCGAATTAACTATTGCTTGTCGATTGAATCCTTCCATCTGTTTTGGTGTGTCTATGTGTTTTTTCTTTTATAGGTTTTAGAGTCGATTGCTCGAGGGCGAGCAAAGATTCGGTTTCAAGAATCTGATAGAGTTGAAATTTTACCCCATTATTTAGTCATTTAATTTTTTTCATACTTTGTTTCGTCTTTTAGCCTTATATTAATGCTTTTTTTGTTCATGTCACGCTTATAATTTTTGTGTGTTTTTAGTGTATTTTAGGTACTTATTTGCAAAACTAAGAATTGGAAGAGCAAAGTGCAAATAGGAGGAGTTGCAATCTTCTGGAAGCATCACTTAGCCAAAGAAGTGGCCCACTATTCCTAACTCATGGCTTGGAGGTTGGAAAAAGGGAGGGAAGCTGAAGAAAAAGCAATAAAAGACAATTCTGCCGAAAACTGCACTCACAGCGGTGAGACTCTTCCCCAGGAAGCCTCACTGAGGTATGAGAAACAGAGAGTTGGCAAATTTCGCCATACCTCGGTAAGGAGAAACTGAAAATACTCCTCAACGCGGTGAGGCGATACGATCAGGATAAAAGCCCACGATTTGTAGTGGGTTTTTTTGCAGTTGTTATCTTAGAATTATAACTTCTCATTCCTTGGTTATAAATAAGACCTACGTATCAGTCTATTTTGATATCTTCATTTATTAAAACACTTTCAATTTTTAATATATCTTATTAAGAACATCTAGAGAAATTCAATCACTACTTTCAATTGAAGCATCTTATACAGTTGGGTGATCTCGGGGATCATTGGATCATACATTGAGACGTGTTAGAAGTGTTCCGTTAGCTCTCTAACAAAGATTAGGATTCGATACTTGTTCGTGCATTTGAACGTTTTGTATCAGTATGATTCGCTTCGTTGTAATCCTTAATTCAATTATATCCTTCATGCATGCTCGTGACATGCCATATTGCGTGTTAGTAACGTAACTCGCATCTAATTTATATCGCGATAGTAGGTTGATGAATTGTAACTAGTGTACCATTAGCTAAGTCGTATAAGCACAATTCACAAAAGTAGTTGCTTGTTTATGTTGTTCGTAGATGTATGTTATAGGGTTCTTAAAATTTTACTTTGCATCTTGTTTATGGAAAGAGTTTTGAAGTGTCAATCCCTTTTACAACTATCAGTTTACAACTCACATTAGAAAATACGTCTAATAACTAGCCTGATCAATTCCTCCGAGAACGACCCTGTGGTTTGGCTTTCGTCGTGCTACGACTACCGCCTTACTATTTATGTTATTTACAAGTATAATTTTGAGCATATCACTAATAGGGTAGTAAAAAGATATCTTCCCAATACTTAATATCCAATAATGTTGTGAGAAGGTGCAATTTCGAAATTTATCGCTGAGGCTTGGGAGTGTGCTCATCGTTTTCTACAACATTGTATTAAGCGGTTAAATATTCGAATACATATTTCTCAAGAGATTGCAAAATCTAGGTAGAGTTGATCATGTCAATATTATAAGGCATGCATTACGAAGGTAAACTTTGATGTGGCTCAAATACTGATGTGTTAGGATATAAGGATCGAGACATTGTACTATACTATTTATACCATTTGTATATATCGATGTTGATATAATAATTATAGTAATAGTGACACTAAAACAGAACAACATGCATACAAACAAACAATCAGAAACAACGGAAAATAAAGACTCTAAACCTACGTTTTAAAAGCCGAACTAGATAGTTAAGCAACTCACCCCCTAAAAAAGGTTGGACCGGAGTCGAATCGATTGAGCCGTTTAATGTCGTTTGAGCTGGAATGACGTCATAAAAATATTTATATTCATAATTATATGAGTAAGTCTCATAAATGGGATCTCTAAATAATTTATATACAAATATTATCAATATTATTGCTCAAATCGTTTATGTTCTTTATATTGAAGTTATTTTCATATTCTAAAACACACGTTTTTTTAATAATTAATGTCATAGATAATTTAATATATAATAGGGAAAATTACATAGGGACCCCCTGCAGGATGGCTATGTTGCATATGGATCCTTCGAGATCAACAATTACATCCAGGTCCATAAATCCATAAAATCGTTGACCAGCTTAATTCAGTATTCACTTTAGGGGCAAACCAAACACAACCTTAGTTCTTCACTTCTTCAATAGCCTAGCTTCCGACGAATAGTGTGGATGGAACTCGAGAGTACGACAGGGGCGCAATGGAGTAAGAAAGAAGAACACCAGCGGAGCAGAGGTGAGCTTCGAATCTAGTGACATGACTCGGAATAGAGAGGCAGTATAAACAGATGAACCTGCATTCGGCCAGCCCAATTACAACTTCGAAGTGAGAAAGAAGAACAGAGCATAGATAGATCCGAAGAATATAGCACATCAAGAATGGAGCTTCGGACTCAGGGAGCTTGGTCTGAACAAAGCTTCTCTAACTCTACCGATTTAGTTGAAATGACCTCGAACCCGACTGAAAGCTCCTCAAGACCAATTGATGCAACTCCTCCGTCCACGAGGAATCTGAGTTATTGCAAACTTAAATTCATGGATCCGGTGTTAGTGAATCGATTGTGCCTGGCTTGAGATACGATTGATTGTTGTTGGAAAAAGGACAGAGCTGGTGGTGGCGGGCAATGACAGTGGTGCACGGAGGCGAATAGAGGAGCAGTGGTAGAGGAAGAAGGTGGATCTGAGGTCGAAGGAAGTGTGGTGATGACGGCGATGTCAGTGGTGAATATGTGGTGGTGATAAATGATAATGGTGACGGCGGGAATGGTGGGAGGTAATGGTGATAAG
>JAYMSP010004894.1:0-15008 GCA_036897095.1 Plantago elongata
CCTTATGAGCTTTTGGTTGGTAGACCCCCTAATGTCAAACATTTGAGGGTGTTTGGTTGTAGATGTTTTGTTCTTAAAAATGGAAAAGAATACTTGAGAACATTTCAACCAAAGGCTTACTTAGGTGTATTTCTTGGTTATTCTATGAAAAGCAAAGCCTACAGAGTATACAACAAAAGAACAAATAAGATTGAAGAATCAGTTCATGTAGTATTCTATGAAGGAAACAAGAATGCCCCTTGATGAGGAAATCTTAGAAATATTCAAGGAACTCCTGATTAAGGATTATGAAGAATAACCATCAGAAAGGAGAAATTTTGTCATTAATATTGATGATGAGTATGACGATGAAAAGCATGATTTGTCTAGTAACAACCAGATGACTCTTAGACATGATGAAGAATTTCCTATGAGGATTCCATAAATGTAAGTTGAGATTACTCATCATAGAGATCCTTTTGGGAATAACCTTTCTGAAAGACGTATTCCAGAAATCTCTACAATTGAACAAGTGTTTGATTACCGCACTTCTAGTGTACAAAATATCAATGATACTACAGAAGTATCAAGTCAAAATCATAGTGATTCACATTCAGTTCACGAAGATTATGACCACACTGGTTCAAAACCCGTTATGAAATGGATTAGAGATTATCCTATGAAGGATGTGATTGGTCCAATTTATCAAGGTGTTAGAACTAGGAGGCAATAGCTGAAAATGATGATTCTCTCTTTGGATGTTTTATCTCAACAATTGAACCTAAAACTATTGAAGATGCATTAAAGGATCAAGTCTGGATCTCTGCAATTCAAGAAGAGTAGGATCAATTTGAGAGAAACAATGTCTGGAAACTAGTACCATTTGTGGATGGAATATCTTTGATTGGAACAAAGTGGGTTTTCAAGAATAAGATGAATAAGTCTGGCGAAATAACCAGAAACAAAGTTAGGTTGGTTGCCATGGGATTTACCCAGACTGAAGATTTAGAATTTGATGAGTCATATGCACCAGTTGCAAGATTGGATGCAATCAGACTATTTCTAGCCTTTGCAGCTCATAGTGACTTTAAAGTTTATTAGATGGATGTTAAAAGTGCATTTTTGAATGGTGGACTTGCAGAGGAAGTCTATGTTGATCAACACTTGGCTTTGACATTTCCTCATAAAGTAGAATGGTCTATAAGTCACAGAAAGCTCTGTATGGACTGAAACAAACTCCAATAGCATGGTATGACACGTTGGCCAAATACCTTCTAGATAGTGGTTTTAAGAAAGGTGAAGTTGATAAAACTTTATTATGCTGGATCAATGCTTGATAGGAAAAGTACTTCAGGAACGTGTCAGTTTCTGGGAACTAGACTTATCTCATAGTTTAGCAAGAAGCAAAACTCAATTGCTACTTCTACCACAGAAGCTGAATATATTGATGCTGGTTATTGTGCTACTCAAATCTTATGGATACAACAACAACTCGGAGACTATGGCCTTAATGAAGAGAAAACTCCCATTTTATGTGACAAAACAAGTGCAATTGCGATTACTCAAAATCCAAAGTTCCATGCAAGAACTAAGCACATTGATGTTAGACACCACTTCATCAGAGACCACGTTGAAAAAGGCAATATAGAGATTCTAAAGATTGAAACTGAAGATCAACTTGCTGATATCTTCACTACGCCACTCTAGGAAAGTAGGTTTTTAACTCTGTGACATAGTCTTGGGTTAATGGAGATGCCTCTAAACTAAAAAGTTCTAAGTCTTCAATGGAATTGGAAAGGATCAAGAGAAAAAGGAGACAGGTTTCTGAAACGGGTATTCAGAAAGCCTATCTAATAAAGAAGGATATCAAGGTTTATGAGACTCGACTCAGAAAGCCTTTAGTCTTCTGGGAAGATAGACACAGAAAGACAAGCTGGTATATAGTCCATAATTATACAATGCTATATCTCGAATACTATGGACAGGTCACATATTCAATGGATTTTTCTGAAACTGAAATTCAAGAAACCATTTAAGACACGAAGTTTGTGTGAACCAGATAGTGCTACATTATACACATTTCTGAGAGTCAAATATGTCTTGGTTCTTGTGTTATTACCATTTCAATGGTAAGTATCATAAAGACAAGATTTTTTCTCTCTGAAATAAGTCCAGAGGTTTTCTGGTATCACACACACTAATAGTGACTTATGGATATATATTACAAAAATTCATTAAGTGGACACGAGTACATTTGTTGATTGATATCATTGCCTAATATTAAACACAAGCCCTTGATGAATAAAACATTTTAATCTCAACGGATGAAATTAATTCTAGGCATGTAATGCCTGTTGAGAAAATAGTCGTGGCTCATGATGCATTGAATGCAAAGTAGAAATGTATACCATGTCGATGTAATGTACACGGTTACACATACGGTTTACTATACATATGTTGTATCTATGAAGTTTATCTTGCTATATATATAAATTATTCTAGTAAGAGACAAACACTTTTACCAAATCCGAAATTTCACCTTGCATCAAAATAGCAAAAACTCTCTAAGTTTTCTGCAATCCTTCTGCTAAATTTCTGAGTACTGCTTAATCTTCTGAAAAGATAGATTAACACTTCTTGAATTCAAGCATTCTTTCTCTAAATCCTAACCATAAATTCTATATAAGATGGCACCCAGAAAGACCTCGTCCAAGAACTCAGCTGCAATTGCTTCTTCTGCTGAAAAGTAAGGAGAAGATAGGACTTTACAGGTGTTGAACAAACGCTTGTTGGAAACTTCAACCCAGAGGATTGGGTTTCCAACCTCAAAAATGAACTGGGGATCACACATGGTGGAACAATACATGAATGTGGCAATAACCTCCACTCCATATAGGAATCCGATTATGAAAATGCTGAAAAAGGCTCATGAGAAGAAATTCCTCTGTGCCACCCATTCTGAATTATTTCCAATTGATGTCTTAGAGTTTTACAACTCTTCCCAGGTCTACCCCAAGATTGTGAATGACGTCGAAGAAACGTTCATCAAATCAAAGGTTCAACGTGTAGAAATACATCTTGATTGTGATGCTTTCTGCCAAATCTTTCGTCTCAGAAACTGTGGGACAAGATGGGAGATAAACCCAAGAGACAAAGACTTGATCTCTACAGTCAAGATACTCTATGAAGAGGCTGCTGATGATACGATAGAGGACTGTCCCTCATCTTTCATTCTGGGAGACATCAGGACCCGCAATTTGTTCGAGCACTGGAACGTGCTTGCCAGCATTCTGCATAGATGCTTGGATGGAATCAAAGGAGGCATAGACAAAATCAGCATGGAGAGATGGATGATAATGGACATTCTCCAGAAAGAGCTGAAGAACAGAGATAGCCTATTTAACTGGGGGAAATATCTGTTCATGAAATTCGTTAACATGGTCAACGAATTTGAGTCAAAGATTGTCAAAGACAATGCATACACCAAAGCAGACATGCACTATGGCCTTAAAATTTGCTACATTTGGAGAAATGTGGAGTTGCTCTTAGAGAGCACAAGGAAATACCATTGACTAACTATATGTACAGACATGCATATGAGGATGCCTTGAAGCAAACTACCAAGGATGAGTTAGATGCTCAGAGCGAAGGTGTACCGGAAGAAGAGGTACAAATTGAGGTCCAAATTGCCAAGAAACCTAGAACAAACAAACTAAGGTCTAGGTAGAGGATGAATGTTGTATATGAAGAAACTTCTCTTTCAGAATGGACAATTCAGAATGATGAAGCCCAGAGACCCTTCAAGCTCAGAAGGACTCCATCTCATATAGGAGATCCTTGAGCATTGGCAACATGCCAGAAGTTTCATTGAGAGAGCACAATTTGATCGATGAATCCGTACCAGACTTTGATTCAATGTCTGAAGATGATGATGTACCACTCATTCTTGCTCTCAAGAGATCGAGAAAAGAAACTCATGGTGGAGCCTCTAGCTCAGCTTCACTGCCTCAGAACGCTAAGGTTGCAGAAGATGCAATCCCAGAAAGGGCAGATGAAGAAATTACACACCAACATGTCATGAAGGATTGGTGAATGATGACTGGTTGATGGAAGTTACTGACATTGCTTCCATAATCAAGTTGCCAACAAACTTCATTATTGAAGAAATTCCTGCATCTGCGCAGGTTCCTCAAACTTCTGAAACGGGAATTCAGAAAGTTCAAGCAGAGGAAAGCTCCGAAGTACCAGAAACTTCAAGCCATGGAATGAAAAACATTATGCCTGAAGAATCACAGGTAACAGAAGTGGTTTGTATCTAACTTGTTAGACATTTTTAATGCTTAACTGGTTACTCATAAGCTTCATTTGTTACATGCTTTCATGGAGACCACAGAGATGGGGGAAGTAATTGCACCCACCACTCTGAATGGAGATGAAGTTCCTTCAACCTTAAGTGTACAAGAAAAACAACCTGTAGAGCAGGTAATAATTGTCTCTGAAGAAGAAACAATTTCATACTTAAAAAAACTTTCCTGTTTGCATCTAACTCCAAGTGTCTCTGAACAAGCAACAACTGAGAAGGAAGTAGAAGTGATGGAAACATCACCAGTCCAAGAGATTCCAAAGGTTGAAAAGCCTTTTGAAGAAATTGCTCCTGAGCCTTCTGTAGCGGAGGTATGTAAAACATGACAATTGGCTTTCTGAATCTTTTGTACATAAAACTTCAAACTTCTCAATCAAACTTCTTCTTGGAATAGGTTTCTACTGAAGAAAAGGTCGTTGAGGACTTTCTGGAAACCTCCGCAGCACCTATGGAGATAGACCAGGCGTTAGCCAAGTCTCCAGAAAGGATGGAAGAAGCCGCTCAGGTTTCTGAAAAACAAGACTCTGAGCTTCCTATCTTGAAAGTAAGTGGATTCTCAAAACGTTTTACTTTTCACATCTTTCTGTAAAACAATCTCTCAAGTTTGATTTTTGTTCTCAGGTTCGAGAAGAAAGAATGGAACTAGAGGATTCTGTCACCCCTCTGGAACCAGTATCTAAAGCACCACCTGGCCTCATTTTTCAAGCATTTTTTTCCAGGTTCCTTTAGGTCTTTATTCCACTCTTAATGGAAGATTTTCAAGCTGGTTCCAATCATCAGAACATACTTCTAAGGATCACTCTTACCTATTCTCATTGGTTGGTTTAACTGTCTAGGAATGAGGCTAAACACAAAGGTGTTAAATGCATGCTTATGACATCATCTTGAAGGTTATGAAATCTATTCGTCTCATGTTGCTAGGCCCTTCTCTAGAGGATTATGGAGAGGTGGCCTATCTGTAGCTGCTAGCTAGAATTTGTTGCTTCCTCAGGTTCCAAGAGTGAGTCTTATAGTTGTTAAATGGTCTAAACTTCCCATGCAGTAGGTGAAAGTTAACACATATGAAGCATATTGTCACAAAAGGAAACTAGCTGCAGCAGGAGGAGTGATCAAAGATTCAGATGGCAGAATTCTAAAAGGTTTCCAATCTTACTTAGGAGCTGCCTCAGTTATATATGTAAAATTAAGTGGTATTTGGTCTGATTGCATTTGAGCTTAGAAATGAATCTTGGCAATGTAACCATAGAAGTTGACTTTATGTTGGCCCTTCAAATCCTTCAAAAGCATAACTCTAATATCATTGGAAGATTGTTATTTTGCTATCCAAAATTGTGAAGCTATGTGAAAAGAGGAAATTCCAATTAATTCACAATTTCATGGAAGGTAATGCAATTGCAGATTTCTTTGCTTGTAAGTCATTGGAGGATAGAACCACCTTGATGTTTGAGCCAGGAGAAGTTCCTATCAAAGCTAGACATATAGCTTTTCTGATAAAACTGGCATGGGGTACTTTAGAAAAAAAAAGACTTGATGATTGACTGGATGTTGATGAGGTCAGAGCTTGATTATTGTGCTTTGCTATCTTGTGTGCTTCAGAGGATAAACTGGAGGGATTTTTTTTGGTGACTTATGCAGTGGAGGGTTTCAGGGAGTAATGACTGGTACTTGTTGTTACAACTCCTTCATGCTTTTATTTTGCTTTGATTAGAAATCCCCTTGAAAAAAAATATGTTTATAAAAAGCCATATTAACTACAAAAAAGACATAGATCTTAAACAGAACATGATCAATAGCTTTTCTCCAGGAGGTTTCTTAACAAGGGGTGAAAAGATGTTAGATTTTGAGTTGAAATAATTTTTTCTCACTAGAAAAAAATTCAGTCTAGTGGACTTCTTAGATTGGTGATTTTTGTAGTCTTGATTATTGCTCTTTTGGAGAATTTTCCTCCTTCTCCATTCACTAGATCCCTGTTGCTTTATTTTTTTTTCTCTCTACCCTCCTCTTATTGATTTCTATAGGACCACATATGATTTATGCATTGCACCCTACTTGGTTCTCTATCAGGTTCTTTATTGGCTGGATATTGGTTTACTGTTTTTCATATTTATGCTATAAGTAACAGTAAAGAGATAGGCAGTGTTTTTTGGACTAGTTGGACTTCTCAGTTATTAGTATATATATTTTGTTTGTGTATTGTGATGGATAAGTCTGGATCAATGTTCATTATGGTCTCTAACTCTTGTATACTCATTGTAATAGAGCAGGTTAATCTATTACCATATACTATGGAGCTAAGTCTTATTACTTGTATTTGCAATTAGGAATGCTGGAGAAATCTGGATATGATAGGAGCTAGCAAGCTAGTTTTTATCAAAGATAGCAGCAAGGGTCACTACATCTTGGTTACTAGAAAGGAGAGAGTGGATTTTGTATATTTGGCATTAGAGTTGGGCATAGAAGATGGCAGATTGGATTCAACATTGATGATGATATAGATTTTGGTACAGGGATAGAAGCAGTTGGAGATAGAATTGGCACTGTGTTGGCGCAATATTGGCAGCATGGCATAACTTATGGCACGGACAATCGGCAAGCAAAAGTTGTAGTACATTTTGTACATGTTAGGTAAAAGGTACCTAGGTTATTCTGTTGTGTTAATTTTTGGGAGTAACTATGGTGCGACTATTGATGTTTGCGGGTTCTTTTAAACCGTCGTAATTTTCATAAATATAAAATTCGAGAGTCTAGGCTCTTTTAATTAAAAAAAAAATCTTATTAGAGCAAGGTAAAATCAATAAAAATGTCAATTATTGATTCCTTAAAATTGCATAATTCAACAAGGTAAAACCAATAAAGCAAATGAAGGCCATGAAGTACCAATTCCATAATTCTAGAAATCAATAGCTTAAACATTTGCCTTGAGTTTCTTTCTTTAATATTCATTAAGATCATTCATTTGATTGAAGCTATTTTCTTATCTTTAGGATGTCTAAGTAAGCTTCGCCTCATATTTGTATACGTACATGGTCACCGTAGCAACATGCGTAAAACGCCTCAGCTCACATGTGTATACTCACCGTAGCAGTATACGTAAAACGCATCGGCTTTTGCCCTAGCTCACTTGTGTATGCTCACCGTAGCAACATACGTAATACACCTCGCCTCAATTATTAGGGTGTATAACCAATAGATACAACTAAACATCCTTTTATATATTCTTTGAATTCGTAAATTCTTCATTTAACTTAGAGACGATCTCTTTCAATTTTCTTAGTATTTAGAAAAATACTAGACAAGCCAGGAAGCTTGCGTAATATATTTCAATTCTTTTAAGCAAAGATGCTTGCTTAACTATACATTTAAAGGTTTTGAGATTGAAAATTCTTTAGTTAATTATTCTCCTTCTTCAGAGTTAAGCATGCTTGCTCTGGATCAATCATAAGATGGATAACCAACTAGGAAGTCTCCTAGTATGTGCACGAGTGTGGCTAAAGTACGCGAGAATGGACTAGTGTTGATATAGTGGGGCCAACATATCACCCCGAGAGTTGCCCATGAGTAACGCAACTGTCCAAAGGATCGGGGCTCGGCCCGCAAGGGTCGGTCGTTACAAATGGTTCAGAGCCGTGCCAATTCAAAATCCATAAGGGGTGGATGGTTGGTCGGGCCATGGTGCGGCATGACGTCGCACAAATTCAAGAGGGAGTGAATGTAATGCACCCAAATTACAAGTCAAGTCCAAAGAGTTTAAACGGATTGAGAACTCTACTCATATCAACAAGGTGCACTTTTCTTTTCAGGAATTCACATAGGAGAACTACAGAGTTAAGCGTGTTTTATCTGAAGCAATCTTATGATGGGTGATCAATTGGGAAGTATTTCGATTCATACATTAATAGAGTCAAAGTGCATGAGAAATGATTAGTACAGCGAAGCTAACATATCACTCTATGAGCTACGCATGAATGACCGCATCGGCCAAAGAGCTATATCCATTAGTTGCTCGGTCGTTACATAAATTGCTCGGTCGTTGCATAAAAAGTGTGGGTACATATATCCACACTCTTTACGTGGGTGCACTGGAGAGACCGGATATCCTGAAAACCCAAATTACAACAAAGCATCCGGAAATAGCTGGTCAACCGAATCTGGCTGGCTTTAGTTTATGAGTTTCCAAAACGAACAATCAAAATCAAGACCAAACAGAATAGAAGAAAAACGAAGCTCTGGTTGCCTGCAAATTCATCTCCGATTTGCACCAAATTTGCCATTATATAGCAGTGATCACAAGTTCTCAAATCCATTCTCTGACAATCCAAATAGCAATCCACAAACTCCTGCAACTTCGATGAAGTTGATACCCTAAACCCTAATTCCCCATTCGCACTACGATGGTGAGCAACGATCGATTACATCCTTTGAAACCTCTCAATTCTTGTGAATGGAATCATCCAGCAACCCGATTGTGAAGGTGCAAGAGGACAATCAAAACGATAAGTTTGCTAAGGTGATTGAATGGGAAGATTATGAACAGGAGCTTGTCCGATTGTGTAGCTTGACCTCTGCACTTGACCAAGCCAGGAACAACAAGTTATTGCTTGAAGAAAAGCTCCGAGAACACATTCGAGTAAGATTTTCAATGTATTCCGAC
This sequence comes from Plantago elongata, assembly GCA_036897095.1. Taxonomy (NCBI): domain Eukaryota; kingdom Viridiplantae; phylum Streptophyta; class Magnoliopsida; order Lamiales; family Plantaginaceae; genus Plantago; species Plantago elongata. The sequence goes on from JAYMSP010004894.1 coordinate 8,994, forward strand.
AGTCTGGATGTTAAGATTAATTAGAATATTATGTTATAGCTAGATTGCGTTTACGTTATATAATTGAATCTATTTATGATATGATTAGAAACAGATATGTTACTATGACTTGAACAGTATGATGTGTTTGTTTCTCATATTGAGAATTGTGGCTAGAGCTGAGGTGAAAATACTATGATAAATTGATAATTGAATGGCAAGCTGATGTTTGCTCTTACATTTACACGAAAACAGGAAGAAAACCTTGCATGCAATGTAGCAAGTAAGGTCGTAGTTGAAATGGAGTGTTATTTTAAAGATTACATGCAGGATGTCTTTCAATCAATTTAGTGCTATTGTTACAGTTTTTTTTTTTTAAATATGTTTCACAGACTGTGATATGCTGCTACATAGCAAGCATATAGGAGTACATAATTTATGCTATCAAGCACATGTATACATTAGAAAGCCTTGTTGTAATGCACCGAGTAGGTGTGATGTATTTGATTTGTGTAAGGTTATTTGATTGGTTTTAATGATGATTGATTGGTTTAAGGTAGTTAGTTTGATTGAAAAGGTTGAGAGAGAGAGAGAGAGAGAGAGAGAGAGTAATTGTTTAGTACATTAAAAATTGAGTTTACTTTTTATAGTTGGCAAGTTGGAAATTGTTGACGAACTCAAATTCGTATCATTTATTTTACTAAGAATTATTGCCACTGATTGTAGAGTTTTCAGTGTTATTGCCTGAGCAACAATACATATTGAGACTTTATTCCGTTACATAAAGGCTCAATTATTGTTATTACTTGGGCAATACAGTGAAGAATCTAGAATCATTAATTATGAGCAATTTGTATTGATGACTGATTCCACTTACCAGGATCCTCTCTGTATGTGTATTTTGATTCTTGCCAAAGTTAATAATTGGGGATAATGGTGTTACAGGATAACCCAATTTGAAAATCATAACTCATTTCACATTCGTTGGAATCATAGATCAATGTGCTTGAATGGCATGATTTACTTTTTTTAGTTGTACATAAGGTACTAAAGGTATTCACAGAAATACTATTTAGAGGGAAATTTGTAGCTTCAATATCTCTTCCCATGTTTCTCCTCCCTTTGGCCGTGGAGTTTTTTTTGCTTCTTCTCATAGGTGTTATGTTATATTTTACCCCTGATATTTCCTTTTACAGGCAGAGGCTGAGTCATTAAGTCGTTCAAATGAGCTTGATCAGATGCGTGAGAAATTGGAATCTCGTAAGCTGGTGATGGGGAGCATGTCAATGAATTCCAAGGTTGTTAAGGATAAAGTAAGAAAGCAGGAAGAACAACTTAGTGCTGAGATTAGATCCCTATTGGTTGGAGGAACTAACCTTTCTGTTGCTAGCAAACGTATTCAGGTAATCTTGTACTTGTTACCTATTTGGACTCATTCTCTACTAGATTGAGCTATCAACTTTTGGCTGAATTCTGAATGAATTTTTAGTCATAATTGTACTGTAAGGGTAAATGCAAGAGTTTGCTCTGCTTATATGCACATACTTAACTTTTGAGACATGACTAATTGACAATACTGCAGCATCAGTCACCTACTACTGGGATTTCAACTTATATTGTTTGAACTGGACCCTGAAATACGGAATTTACATTTGATAGTAAGCCTTCAAATATCGGGTTCTACTTTACATCTGAAGAGCGTAAAATATAGTAAGCATAATCTATTTTGAATAAAACAGTATATATAATTTAATTTGACTGACTTGAAATACCATCTATAAATTATTGTGACTAGATAACTTTTTTTTTTTTTTTTTGTATAATGTGGGGCACCTTCATCTACTATGTTCTAGTCTGCGCACTGGGTAAACCCACCTGACTGCAAATGTCACATGCCAAGTAAGCTGCACTAGAGTATTTGTGTGGCAGGCTCAGATCTAGGAAGTATGGTTTGTGGAACCGAATTAACTTCTCGCCAGAATTAAACCTGAGACCAAGAGGAACTTGTCCTCTTTAACCAACTAGGCCACCCTTAATTGTACTTGACTACATAGCTATTTGTATATTACTGGCTGTATGCATATTTGGTGAAATGATTATGTGGTGATACTAGTCACATATATACTTGCTCGGCCCAGGCGTACGTGCTCAAAGCATCAATGAGTTCATCACTTACATTCTTGTACCTTGGAGTAAGACTAAGTGATAAATGATAATCTCATTAATCCCAAAACATCTCTACTATAGCGTGAGGATACACTTTTAATGCGTAAAAGTTTGTTTATGTGATCATTCGAAGTTGGCCATTGATATAATCAGTTCTTACGAGTTTAAGAAACTTGCTAAAAATAATATGATGGAGATCATTCACATACTTGTCGTAATCAAGCTTTTTTATATTTCTTGATCTTTTTTAAGCTAGGTGATGCTATTTCATAACTATAAAACATGTAGCAATCTAACTTCATTCTAAAATCTATTTTGGTAATAATTACATTTTTGAAGTTTTTTTTGGAAGTTCCTGCAGTTTTGACGTGACTTGATATAAATAATCACTTCATAACTATATCAATTAAATAAACCACTTCTTTCATTCTTATCTCCTTAGTATTATGCATTTTCAAAATTCTCACAAGTTAATTTGTCTTTTAAGAAGAAGAACATGTGCATTTATCTTTTAAGCATAAAAGACTTGGCATGTTGCAGAGTTCAGCTAAGTTTATTAAATAATTTCATTCCGAAGTTTGAGGTATTGTTTAGCCAAGCTTCATGAGAAAGAGAATGAACCTTGGGCGGACCTATCAAGATGCTTCCTTGCAGAACCCAGTTTTTTTTCCAGCATACAAAATTAGCTTTTTAAGGAGTTAAATAAAAATTATCAAACGGTTATATTGTGAATTTTGTGGTGGAGTTTGGCTGAGCTGCTTAAGAAGAAGCATGAACACTAATTCCATAGTATATACTTTCACTCTCATTGTTTGTCATGGTAAATATGGGATGCTTGTGTTTGATAGGTTGTGTGCTGTTATCCACCAGCACAGATATTTCTTGCACATTGATTCCGTTCAGGAATGTTGTGTATAATGCATATGTTATTAATTATTGCTTACACTTTCTTTTTTTTTTTTGAAACGGCAAAGATTACAACTACTCTACTCTTATACCAAGATCCCTTTACTTCTAAACCACCTTATGTTCCACCAGGAATCGAACCCTGCACCCCCTCCTTACCACTCCAGCTCCATTCCACTGCACCACCTCCCGCTTATAATAATTAATCAAGTGAAACTATGTTCTTTTATTGATCTAAACAGCATTGCTTGTGTGTCCTACAAATCAAAAAGTAGTGTTGTGGTAAGCGAAAGATCCGCTGTTTGCTCAGGCACATGAACGTAGACGGCTCATATACTTCACGATTTGAGAAGAATGCTATGAACGCCTTATCCGATTTCCTTTAATGTATCCACGTGTGAAGTCTTTGCCACATACGTGAACCAAATATCACATTTTCGTTGATACACCTTCTGGTGTTATACGCTGCATAATGGTTCTTCGTTTATCAATTAATATCAACAATTTGAATTTTATGTGTAGCTAGATTTGTCCATGTGTATACTCGCACTTAATTTTCTGAATGGATAAGATTTTTTTTCAGTTCATTGTTTACTGTTTTCCATCTGAGATCGTTTTTTCCTCCCTTGAAGGATTCAAGTAGGTCTCTTGCAGGAGAGAAAGGTTATGATCGCTTAAGAAGCTTACAAAAGTTATTGAGACAGAGGCAACAGCATATGGTATCACAGGTTTCCTCACTGTATCCGGTAAAGGTTGTGATTGGAAAAGATCCTGAACAGGAACTTGAATCTTTCAGTAGCACTATTAAGCCAGGTAAATAATTCTGTACGTAAATGTGCTTTCTTTTATCATACTAGTAAATTGTGCACGTTGAAATTCACGTGCCAAATAAATGTGTTTGTCATATTAAAATTGATATACTTATACTTGTTAATTATAAATTTAATTATAATGTATGTTGTATGAGATATTAATAAAAATGTAAATATGGATGATTATAATAGTTGGGGATAGTGGAAGATTATGTACAACTACCTTCTTCTTCTTTTCGCCTTTTAATTTTATTTTTATATGTCAATTGTAGAGTCAAAATCAGTTTAATTGGTTAAAATTAAATTGATTGGTGTAACAACTACCTCTGGGTAGTTTCCTTTTAGAATAGTAAGATACTCGATCATTATCGGGGACCTTCGTGGCTGCAGAGAAGAAACAATTTTTTCTAGCAACTTTTACGCTGTACTTTCATCCCAGTTTGTTCTTTACATATACTTCTGCACAGTTTGTTAGAAAGTGTGTGAGTATATGTTTGAGTTACAATTAAAAACGAAGTAGCAAAAAGAAGGAACGTGAAGAAATGGGTGGGTGGAAAAGGATAATGTAAAGAAATGAATGGCGCAGAGGTAGGGGTTGCGAATTTGTCCTGGTCTTATGGGTTAACACATACCTAATCTGTTTGAATGGGTACGAGACACATCCCTGTACAGAAAGAGGTAGAAAAGGTATATACTTGGCACTCATTTAGAATTGACGAGATTGGTGTAAAAAAAGTGTGTTGAAGTTTTACCCATTTAAACCCTAAAATTTCACTACAAACTTAGATCCCTTTTCATTTTCATCCGTCCTCCCTATTGTGTAAATGGGTTAGAGGTTTACATGTATCTATTTAACATGCACCCACTTGGGTTGTGTTTAGTTCTAGCCTGTAAGCTGGATGAGCTTAATTGCCGTTTGACCAAAATAAATATGTTACGAACGCCCAACTGATCTAAAAAGCTACTTTTGTTGGCTCATTGAATAACTAAGCTTGTTAAGGGGCAAATCCTCAACACGTACTAAGAGTTCTTACTAGTTCCTTATCCTAACCATGTTAAGGCGTCTGACTTGGAGATCATCCGATCCAGGCTACTATTAGGCATTTGACTTCCCTCCACTTCATGTGTACTTGATGAGGGACGGACCTATGGTGAGGCGGTCGGACCTAGGACTAGGAGGTATTGGACCACTTACTTGCCTCGTGCCATAGTCCTTAGCCTTTACTGTGTTTGGCCCGGACCTATAGAGTCGGACCTCCTATAAATATAGCCTTTAAGATACCAATTCGGCTTTAGAGCGTCCTAAAGGATCAAAAGCTAGCTAATATATTTTTTCTTCCATATTTAGCAAATAAGCTAGCTTATCAACTCTCAGTTTCAACTACTTAGGTATCAGCTCAAGTAGTTTTGCCAAGTCTAGTGTAAGTACCCATTATAAGTGAAATAACTGGGTAAAATCTTTTGCCCATTATTAATAGTTTTTTACTTATCTTTTTTTTTTTTTTAAACGGCAAAGGTGACTCGAACCCCCGTACTATTGGTTGGAGGGGAAGCGGTTACCAACTGAGCTGCGCTTCATTGTCTTTTATCTTTTATCCTAGTCTCTGCCCGTTTTACATACCTCTCAACAAAAAAAGAACTAAAGAAACAAAACAAATTCAACCTGGATGTTTGAAGTATGCTGTATGCCACAAAAGGGATAAAAAAGAATGGAAGGATGGATGGTCTTTTGCAGTATTGTCAATTCTTAATTTCTTATGTACAATTTCCTTTGCAAGTAATACTTTGTTGAACTTGATTTTAAACTTAAGACGCTTTATCAGATTCTGGTTTGTCTGAAACATGTTGAGTTCCCCAAAATCGGCTACTTATTTTACTTCTATTCTCCAATTCCAGGTGTTCCTCCTGGTTCAAAACCTGTTGAGCAGGGCACAATGACCATCTCCGGTCTGCATCTAACTGTGATCCATCTTACAAAGCTGAGTTTTTTCACTGACAAGAAGGAGGTTCAGCGATCTTCAACAGCCCTGGGATATGTTGCTCATGTGTGTTCTCTTTCTGCTGTAAACTAAATAGTTACTTATTCTGTGATTACAATACGATTCATTCACGCTAAGGTCAGAATAATGCCGATCAGTAAAAATATCAGAAC
>JAYMSP010004895.1:0-15005 GCA_036897095.1 Plantago elongata
GTTGGAATTAAGATATATTATTAATTTAGTGAGATATTATATAATTAAAAAATTAATATTTTAATACTTTAAAGAGGTTTTATGTGCATGCACAAGTACAATAGTTACAAGGCCTGCCCTAGTTACAATGTACTTATATTAGTTAGAGATGAAAAACAAATTAAAAAACAAGTTCTAATTAAGATTTTATGAATTCATATGCGACAAGAGGTTATAGCAAAATGAATGTTATGAAGTTCAGAGCCTTGAAGTAATAACGGCGAATAATATTCAAAATCTGGTAGATGATGAAGGTGAAGATGACTCAATGGCTTTGAAACAAGTTACTCGAAAAGAAGTATTGCAAGCGGCAATAACTCTTCAAAACTTTTCGACATAGTACAAGATGACAATGCCACAACTCTCGGGTGCAATGCGTTGAGACAAAAATATGTCCAATTCGTCGTTGATGCCTTAGGAACGAATTATAAGGCATCTCAGGTTTTTTTAAGGTCTAAGGCTTAAAGGTCCGACCTTAGGACCCTCGGAGGTCTGAAATCACCAAGGAATGGCCAAATAAAACTTACCACTAGACTGGAAATGGGTTCGGATCAGATGGTTCCTCTGAGGATCATTACATGTCCGAGGTTGGAGAGGTCATCGATCATCCAAAGTATCCTACCTTATATGAAGGAATCAAGTGAGAGTGACCAATGAGAAATACATAAGGGATCCTTGGACTGTTGTCTTCGGATCCTACATCTAAGTCCCTCTGCTCTCAAAATACTAATTTACTCTTGAAAGCCTAAAAGAGAAATGCGTTATGTCTTCATTATGGTCCATGGGTCTAATAAAGTGTTGTTGGCTCAATCTGTGTCTTACACTTAGCGCAATCTGGTGGGTTCCTTCCTTTTATGGAATATGTTTATAAATAGTACATGCATTTCTATAATAATGATAAGTCACGTCATCTTACACCTACTTTACGATTATAACTTGCATCTTTATACAAAGTAGAGCTTCAATCTCTTTTAAGTAAAGTTTCCTATGTGGTTTGACTTCATGCAAACCGAGTCCTAGGTTCTAATCCCCTTTCCTAAGTTACTTATGCATGATTCTTACCTCCTAAGCTTATGGATCCGGGATTGAGTTAGATCTTTGCTTTGGACCATTACTTAGGACTTGGAATCAATATGGACTAGTGGTGTTAGCACTTAAGAGCCTTACTAGCTCTAATCCTTGGTTGTGGGACTTTCTCTCAACATTTTTAGCACTGTCATTGAGATTCTCTACAAAAATCCATCAAGCTTCCCTAAGTTATGGCGAGACCAAGAATATCAGCTAGAAGCGCTATTGTTTCAGTTTGGACTCCAATCGGAAACCCCGAGGTAGGCCTCCTACTCGAAAGACTCCAACTGCTCGGAGTTCCACAAGAGTTCAAAGGTTTTATTCGAGTGATGGCGACACTGCGACTGCATCTTCGGAAGAAGCACCTCCGGTCAACCTGCCCGCATACCTGGGTACCAATCATCAATGAAGAAGGAAATGATTTGTGATTTCCCTTAAGGCTTCTGAACAAAATTAATAATAGTGAAGTGAGGTTCCTGACCCGGAGCCACCAAGACGGATACAACAACAATTAATTCACACAATAGCCTACTCTGTTAACCCAGCGACAATGTCTTTAGCTAATTATTGTATTGAGGGAAAGTCCCCTAACCAAGGATTAGATCTACTAAGTCGTCCAAGTACCGAAACTCTTAGTCCATATTGATCTCAATGTTCTAAGCAAATCTCCAAAGCAAAGGTCTAATGTTCCTTCTGATCCAAAAGCTTAGGATGTAGAAATCCTGCACAAGTAACTTAGGAATATGGGGAGGGTTAGAACCTTAAAAGCTGGTTAGGAGACTTTACTGAAGAGAGACTAAAGATCTACGCTGTTTAAGGATGCAGGGTAGTATTGTAAAGTAGGTGATGACGTAACTTACCATTATTATGGGAATGCGTGCACTATATATGTATATATATCATCCACAAAGGGAATGAATCCACCATATTGCGCCAAGTGTAAGACACATATTAATCCAACGAGGTTTTGTTAGGCCCATGGATCATAATGAAGACATAATCCATTTTCCTTTTGGGCTTTTAAGGGTAGACTAGTCATTATGAGAGAGTGACTTTAAGATTTGGCAGGTTAATTTCGGACCTCCCAAGGAAAGAGGACTCGAATCTTAGTTCCGAAGTTAACTATCCGAGGATTCCTAAAGTATCTCTCATTGGTCCTTTTCACTTGGTTCCTTTATATATAAGGTCGGATCTTCGAATATTATGTCATTATGGTCAGACCCCTCCAAACTCGGACATATGTTGGAGCTATCTGGTCCGAGCCTTTTCTAGTCTAGCTGTTAAACCATTTTGGCAGTTTCCTTGTTATCAAGGACTTCGGAGGGACCTAAAGGTCGAACCTCTGGGTCGGACTTTGAGACCTTAGACTTTTAACATCATAAGATATGCCTTAGTTTCCGTATCAACACATCGATATTCAGTATTCCATGAGGTGCGGTTTCCCTGTTCACATATCCTTGTAAATGAAGCCTTCCAGTCTATAGCTTTTATCCAAGACAAGTCTCAAGAATCTCATCCACTTTCACATAAATAGAAGTAAACTTCTCAATTTTTATAAACAAAAATAAAAACAGAAAACTATATATAAACGATTTGCAATTTTTTTTAAAAATAAAATAAACTGCCCAAGTATTGTTTTGGCCGGTTTTAAATGTGCTAATATCCTCATTTCCACTTGTTCTTTTTATTTTTTCAATTAGTCTATATTTTTAGAAACATTTGTGTAAACGAAATTTTTTTCGAAGTATTATTTTTTCTAGTTTTTGTTTAATGTTGTTATTTTGTATTCAATCCTGCGTGTTAAATTTTTTGTATTCGTATAAACGAATTGTTTCAAATTTTCGTCAAGTATATAATTTTTTTTATGAGTTTCCATTTTGGTCAAGTTATACATATTTTATGATGCTTAGCGGAAAATGTGTTTTTGTGTTTGACATAACATAAGTAAAACCTTCAGCTAAAACTTTATTTTCACAACAATTGTCAGCACGACACAGTTATCTATTAAAATTATTTCCCCGGTTTGATAATTGTTGGGTTGAGCTCAATTTGGGAGAAAAGATTTCGAACAGACCATTATCTGCTTATACTGGACGTATCACTATTCTAATTTGTTAGACATTTATTATTAGATGTTGATTATAGGGTTGGTTTTCATCCATTTTCAAGTAATCTTGCAAGTCTTCTTTGTTTTTCTCAAGGCAAGTTCTCTTAAATCACATTTCACGATTATTTCATAGTTTTCTATTTAAAATATGATATATATGATATCTTTGCATATTTTCTAGGGTGCTTCACGTTCATTGAATTGTTGTTGACTTGTATCATTGAGGAGAATGACACCAATGATCCAGATGAATAGATCATATAGCGCACACACTGCATCGTTTGCTCACCCTGTGATATTGAGGTTTATTTTAGTAAGACTAGCTGAATAGCGGATTAAATTAGTTGGTAGCTGATCATGTAACTTTTTTATTTTATCAACAAGCTAACTTGGTCAGCTTATCAAATCAGTTAGTTTGTTTGAGATGCAAGTTGAGCGCTTACGTAACGAGTTTTTTATAAAAGAAATCTTGTGGAGCTGAAAATCTAGTGGTAAACGGGGTCTTAGTCCTGTTGTTTCTTTGGTCGTGATTTCGAAAGGACAAATTGACAATTTTAACTCACAAACCTGACAAGGCACCGGGTCAACGAGTCAAATACGACACCTCACCATTCCACCTCGTTTAAATGAGCAAATAATGTAGAATTAAATTCAAAAATCCCAAAGTAAAAATAAAGAAAATTTATAAAATAAAAAATATAATGAAAAAAGAAAATAAAATTTCATAATTTAAAATTAGAAAAAAACATAATTAAAATTTGTAACTAATAAAAACTATAAGGAGGAGTAATAAAAAGGCGCTAGATTTCCCTTTCAAAAAACACATGCCCCACCCTACTTTTACCCTGATTTTTTCAATTCACCTCCAATTGGCTTGATTATGGGGCCCTTTTTTACTTCTCCTTTTCACTTTTTTATTACAAAATTTTAATTATATATTTTTATTTTTTGATTTATAATTTCTTTTATATTTTTGATTTTATAATTTAATTTTAAGGTGGTCTTAGGAGAGACCAAGCTTAGAGAGAGACTTAAGAGACTACCTTTCAATAATTATAAAACTACCCCAAATAAAAAATTAACTACTAAAACACCCAAGCCAATTAAAGGCTAACAACTGGGTAAAAAAGGGGCACTATATATATTAAATATCCGGCATTCAGAATCACAATCTCAAAAATCCAAAACACTAAAAATCATCATTGTATTCTCCTCTTCCAAAATAAAAGCTCCACCATTTTCGTCGGAGATCGGTTGGAAACCTCCCGGAATCAATTAAATCTCACCGGAATCTATGGAATCAAGCTCAACAATTAAGAAATCAAGCTCTAATCAAATCTTCTCAAACATCATCTCAAAGGTTAGCAAACATTAGATATAGCTTATGTGGCCTAGTTTATATGGTTATTGATGTTTATTCGATCTTTTTCACATGAAAAATGAATCGAAGAAAGAATGTTTTATGATTGTAGTCAAATTTCTATTCGGATATGAAAATCTCGTAATTTTTGTGTCAACTGTTCTAGCTAATTTGTGTTATGTTTTAGCTTTATTCTGTAATGTTCTTGGTTAAATGCGTGATGTTAAAAAAACAGAACACGTGAAAATATGCACGAAAAGTAATGATTCCATTACGATTTAGTTATTTATCCACCGATTTACTTAAAATATGTTCTTATGTAAATTTCGATAATGTTTTGATTCAAATATTCATTGAGAATAATATTTTCACAATAGAAGTTGAAATTTGAAATGGAACTAACAAATATCACGTAGAGAATTATTTAAATGTTCCCTGTTATTTCAATAATGTTCTCAACATATGGCTGCAATGTTATATGAAACTGCATGACTATAAATTAAGTATCATGCTTTACTATTATAAACTATGTATTAGATCATCTGAGTCACGATTATAATATTGATGAAATGCCTATAATGTTTCATAATTGTGGCATATATAAAATGTTATAATACTTCCTCTCATTTATGTTGGGTAATATATGTTGTTGGTTTTTTTTTTTTCCGTTTTTGTTTTCTTTAAATGATTTTCGTATTATTGAAATAAAAAAAGGAAATACATTCACCGGAATTTATAAGAACCCGTGATAAGTTCGATTAGTAGGCAATACATAGAACAGGAAATCCAACTGCAACTGATTGACTGAATACTTGTTATGAGATTGAGTTTGTATGGCAGGAAGCTGAGTCGAAATGTCCTGGCACCAGCATTGATCTTCAATTAATTTTGAGTGTGGAGTTGAACTTGACATGAGTTTTATGGGCAGTCTTGGAGATGGTCAAATATGTGGACAAAAATTTGCACATTTTGTATAAAAAGCTCTAACGAGTTTGAAAATATCTTAAGCAAGTCTATCTAGTATAAATGTAATGTCGTTATCTAAAAAAAAATTGTTACGTATTTATATAATGTTCTCAAGTATAAATTGCAGTTTTCACAATTTGTAATGTTTTTAATTATTTGAGTAATGTTCTCGTTTATATAAGTGATGTTAGAGAATATGTTATTCTTAACTATGTTGATTACAAACTATAATACTATATGATTAATGTTCGTTTCTATTTGTCTGAAAATGACGGTTCATTTTTGATTTATCTGAAATGGATTCACTCATAACCCGCAAAATTAAATAACCCGCCTAACAACCTGCAAAATTGATTGAAAGCATGATAATTCACTTATTAAAGTAATGCTCTAACATATTTGAGTAATGTTCAGGTGTATACGATTAATGTTCATTATCTAAAAAATATATATATATAATGGACAAAAATCAAAACCGTCCAAAACCGTTTTATAACCCAAAAACCTGCAATAATTGTTTTTACCTGGTAGTCGACCCGCAAGAAATAGAGACAAATTGTAATATAGTCCATCTTTCCCGTCTCAATGAATTGTTGGTCTCTTAAAGACTATGTGTTTAATTTTGAACTTAATTTTACATTATTTGTCCATTTTTAATGAGGTGGCATGGTGAGGTGTTGTATTTGACTCGTTGACCCGGTGCTATGTTAGATGTTTGAGTTAAAATTGTCAATTTATCCTTCTGAATTGAAGAAACGATCGAGATTTTTTTTTGAATCGACTAAATATTATTAATAAAAACGCAAGCAAAAGATGTGCTCATACAACAATATTACAAAGGAAAAGGAACCATTCAAATCATAACATCCATGCCAAGACTATAGCTCTAAACCAAATTCTATAGTGATCACCAAAATTACAGAAGAGAGACCAACAAACCAAAACCAAGCCTCAACATTAAAGCATTCCGTAGTTAGCTAGATCAAGTAGCTTTATCTTCACCGCTCGAGATAAGTGCCCACCACCATGGCTAAATAAAGGTGCATCTCTACAAACAAAAGATAACCTCAAGGTATTTAAGGTTAAATATCAATGGTTTAGCCCCTCAAGTTCCCCAAGATATTGAAAACTAGATCGCCGTGGTCTAGTTACTTGGGTTGTAGTACATGGTGAACAAATGACGCACTACGTGTAACGCCCCGAAAATTTAAAACTAATTTTCTCAAAGACAAGGGCGTTCAATCGATAACAGAAAAACATTCTAAAAACATGAGAAGCTAAAGCTTGAACAGTTGACTTGCAAAAGATATTATTTTCAAAAGCAACGACTAAACCTACAAGTTTTTGCAAGCTGAAACATTACAAATTCCGAATAACAATCCCACTCTCACTACTCTAGTTGTTTAACTTCTACCCGACTCGTTCCTTCACTAAACTACGGAATCTACAAGGAAGGAAAATAAAAGAGTATGAGACAAAATCTCAACGGTGTTTGTGTGTGACAATGAACATTAACATATCAATATGAAATTCATAACGGAACCGAATATACTATCATATCATATAGCAAATCAATCAGAACAATACATTCAATTGTTTGTTGGTGCAGTCAACCTTCCAAACCCTTATTGCTCAAGACAGAAAATGACTCTGACACAGACGTTACCCTACCATGGTACAGGGGTGAAACACTACTACTCTCAAGATCTCAGCGGCTTCTGCCTCACTTCTTTGGATAGTAAGCAGAGGAACCTAATGAATAACTCGACAAGCACTACTGCCCAAGATATCCACTCGGAAACCTCCACCACAGTTTTGCACAATTAGTTCGTTCGTTCGTTCAGTCAATCAGTCAAATAAATAATGTAGATATATATTTTCAAATCAATCTTTCGTGCAGAAATAAGTTTTAGTTGAAGCATGTGAAAGTAGTTTCGATGCAATCTTTAAAAGAGCATGAGTTGGAAATACTTTTGATGCAATATGTACATATACAGACAAGTACTTCTTTGGTTTTTGCAAGCGTTTTTAGAACACTCACCTTTTATAGCTTCTTGCAATTCACAAAGTATGGAGTTCCTGGACAAGGTACCGACTAATAAGACACAAATCTAACATTATAAAACTACCCCTTAAAACCCCAAAAACGAGCATAAGCAGGTCGAATCAACTAGGCATATAATCATAGTCATTTAGTAATTTAGTCGCCAACAATTATAGCAAAAAGCATAAACTTAAAATGACATACACATTTAGGATCGAACCGAAGTCCTCAAACGAGTCATAATCAGACTAAACCATACTAACATACACAAACTGGACCAGACCAAGTATACATAATCCAAATATACATGAGCCAGAATAAATCACAAATACCTAGACGGATCTGTACTACTACTCAGTCTCAGATCGAGAAGCCAAGACACCCAACCACGAGTTCGTTCAGTATGAAAGGAAAAGGACAGCTCAAGCACAAATAAGTTTAGGTTTATCAACCAATTATCAATAGCATCAAAGTGTAGCCAGACACCTGCAAACTCAGAAGAATAGCTACAAGAATTCAACAACGAGCAGTTAATAACTAGATAGAAAAACGTATTGAGATCTATCATCACCTAAGCAAGTTTAGAAGCTTCGAGGACGGGAAACAAAACAAATCAACAATAACATAGCAAAAATACATCTACACCCGAGCAAGACGATAAACATATAATCATCGACACATACAACCAGATCAGATTCAGCCACAAGTCAATTCAAATTTGAAATGCGGAATTTGGCACAAAACCGAGTCAATAAACCGACAACCCACAACTACCACACATCAGAAGAATTATTTCAACAGTGATATAGACCCAGCGATCGATCGACACATGTAGAAGAACTTGATAACACTGACAGAAGTTAGAGTATAATCTCTTAGACTGCCCCCAACGGGGGCGAGGCGCCGCACCGTAAGGCGCGGCGTCTGTTCCCGCGACGCCATGGCATGGCAGCTGCTGCCACGTGAATTTTTTTTTTTGTTTCTTTTTCCGAAATTCAATTTTTATCCGTTTTCGAACGATAATATCTCCAAAAATACGAAATAAAAAAATATAAAAAATCACCAATGACTACATTTTTTCAGGATCTACAAAATGAGATCAAATTTGATTTTTTTTAATTTTGAATTTTGAATTTTGATTTTCCCCCCCGAATTTTGAATTTTGAATTTTCCCCCGAATTTCCAACAATAACATCTATAAAACAACCCACAATCTTCATATTCTTTACCTCATCCCAACTCCAACTCTTCTTTCTCTCTTAGTTAAACTCAAAAAACTCTCTTCTCCCAAAATACACTTTCCCCAAAACTCTCTTCTTCCTCTGTATTAATCATGTTCAACCCAGTTGAAGAAAGCCGTTGTTTATCCGAGAACAGTTCGTCATCTGATGATCTTCTCGATGTTTCTTCTTCATCCAATCCTTTCGTACGAATGCAAAACATGATTTTACAGAACATACCAAATATAATCCAATACTACCAACAACAACAACAACAAGTCTAGCCACGACGTAGCGGCTACACATGTGCTTACGTTGACAGAGAGTGAGAAGATTGTGCCATTCGCTTGGAGCGAGACTACTTCGGTGTTCGTCCAACATATGCACGGTTTTTTCGACGGAGATTCAGAATGGAGAGGTTGTTGTTCGAACGGGTGGTTGGAGGCATGGTGCGTCAAAATGACTACTTTGTATGCAGACTAGATGCTACTGGCCGGCAAGGGTTAACCACACTACAAAAATGTACCGCCGCAATTCGCATGCTCGCTTATGGGGCATCTGTCGACTCGGTTGATGAATATTGTTGGCTCGGTGAAAGCACGGCTCTTGAGTGTGTACAACGCTTTTGTGACGCCGTTGTTGTTGAGTTCGGTCCAACATACATGCGCAGGGTCAATCAGAAAGATTTACGAAGGTTGTTAGCAATCAACGGTGCACGAGGGTTTGTGGGCATGCTTGGGAGTATGCACTGGACATGGAAGAATTGTCCGAAAGCGTGGCACGGCCAGTTGCAAAGCAGGAGTAAAAAGCCTACTCCTGTGTTAGAAGCAGTAGCATCCCAATATACTTTGATATGACATTCATTCTTTGGGGTTTCCGGAAAATATAATGACTTATCGATTATGCAACGTTCACCGGTGTTCAACGATATCCTTAACGGCACGGCCCATTAGGTCGAATTTGAGGTGAATGACCGTCAATACAACATGCATTACTATCTAACCGTTGGGATCTACCCACCTTGGGCTACGTTTGTTCCTGCCATCCCGAATCCGGTAACTCACAAACAACGCAAGTTCTCCGAGCTTCAAGAGTCCTATCGCAAAGATGTGGAACATACTTTCGGAGTTATGTAAGCACGATTTGCGATTATACGCAATCCGACACTTGCACACAACAAAGACATGCTCAGCAAGATTATGAATTGTTGCATAACGCTCCAGAACATGATAGGTGAAGATGAGCGCCACATATACGAAAACTATGACGCAGAAATTGAATAGCTCGAACAAGATACCCGTGAGCATGTGCCGGATCTCATTGATGGAGTTCGTATCCGTCGGACTCCGTCTACAATAAATACTATCCCGAAATACATGGCTAATTACACCGGATGCATAGTGCAATCACGCACACCCAGCTAACAAACGACTTAATGGAACATATTTGAAGGCTACATTGAAGATGAGTCTTCTCCAGTCGGGGTTTTGTGTTTGATTATTTTCGATGTTGTGTGTTGTCTGTTTGTTTCATTTTATCTTCGTCTGAGTTTCATTTCCCGCAATATGTTGTAATATATTCCTGGTTTGTTCTATCTCAATAAATTATAAAACTTCTTCAATAAAATACAATTTCATTAATTTTAACTTCTAAACAATTTTATGATATAGAAATTAAAAAAAAGAAAAAAATGACGTGGCGATGGCGACGCGTCACCACTGCAGCAAAAACGACGACGACGCTTTATCGTGACGTAGTGCTGTCACCATTGGAGATGGGTGTTAGAACGGACCACACAGACACATCAAACAATTCGAGTACATCAGGCACAAATCGACAACCACCACTTAACAACTCGGACGAATCAATTCCAATGAACAGTACCAAACAAAAATCATTTCGGATTGCTATAGTACATCAGACAGTTCGATGAAGCAAGCACAAATACGGGAAAGAACAGAGTACGAATTCGAATGCTACAGTGACAACAGATTGATGAAATTCACAACGCAACAACCATATCGATTCTAAAATCAATAAACACATCAGATAGATTGAAAACAGATCGAAGAACGAGGTGACGATTCAATACCCATCCCAGAAACTCAAAATTGAACAAGGAAGAAGGCACTTACTGAATTGTTGAATCGAGCAAGAACCCACAATGACGACGAATGAATTACTCTTTCCTGAATCCGGAACTTGGTGCTACGAGGTGGAAAGATGCGGAGTTAGGATAGGAATACGAGAGATGATTCAGTAATTCGAGCTACAAAAACTTATTAATCGAGACGTGAAGAAGTCGATCCTGAGTGTGGAGACTGTTAGACTGTTCGATTCTTGAGCAGCCAATGAGACGATATCAGGGTCGTCTTCGAGAATTGAGGGGCCCTGTGCAAAAAATTAAACGAGGCCCAACACTATATGCGATATTAAATAATTTTTTTTATAAATGTGCAAAACATCCAAGTGCAAAACATCCAAAATCAATTGTTTTTAATAAATATTATAAAAGATTGAGAAACTACTTTAAAATTGCAACTCTTCGAGCATTCTTTCAAGCAAAATCATCAATTATAAAATTATCCTGTTTCATTTTCATTTCTCATTTCTATCTTTCACCAAATCATTAAAGTGAAGAGCAATAGAACAGTCCATATTGAAAATTCATATCTAAACTTTACCAGAAAAATTGCTATTCAGAAGATCGAAAATACAAACACATAATGCAGATAGTGAACCAAAAGCACAATTTCAGGTACCAAACTATTTCTCAGAAGATCCAGACTAAAAACCACACACTATCACATCAGAAATCGTAAAAAAAAAACACAGCTAATTCACACTAAATAGAAAGATCTCAGCTGATTTCCAACATCATAGGTCTCCAGCTTGCTAAACTGTAGCGGACCAGTCCACAATTCCTCAACCCATTGAATAGCCCAATATGAGTTTTAGTTCTTCTCTCAGACTCAGACATCTTTGCTCTGTCTTCTCTCCGCGAGATCAATTCAATCAAAATTTCAGCTCTCTTTCTTCTCCAATACTCCATGTTAGCTACAGAAACCTTTCCGTTGAGTCGTCAATTAACTTTGATCTCCGATTCTCCTTTTCTACTCAACTCTACTTGCATTTCACCTTGATTATCCCGTTGTTTTCTCCAAATGATGTCACCAAATCGAGCTCCCGATTTTCGGTGGCTCTAGCTTGTGAGCTACTCAATCGGTGCTACCCCAAATCAAAATTCCGAGTATTTCTACTATGACCTATCTACGATTGTTGGATTTTGTTTGAATGGTTAGGATACTTATATACATGGAAACAATAAACAGCCATTTTACTTCGAAATTTAGAGAATTGATGGATGGTTTAACGAATGTTGAGAGAAACTAGGTTATAGATTGAAGAGGAAGCGAAGAAATTGAGAAAGTAGGAGAACAGACGCAATTCAATGCGTTGTTTGTGTCTCAGCGTCTTCACTCTTCTGACTGCATTAACTGGACTCCAGTATTGGGCCTCAAAGTTGGGACTTGGGGGCCCTAGGCAAGGCGAGGCCCTGCACGGTTGGGCTTACCGTGCATGGGCTTAGCCGGGCCTGGACGATATATATACTGAATGTGAGATTTGCGATTTAATTGTGGTTACGGGAGAGTGAAGAAGGCGTAGATATAGGGAATGATTTAGTAGAATTCGAGATGGATATGGAGATGAAGAAAAGAGGCAAGAAGATACATAACTCTCAATTGAATCAGATGCCGCAAGGAGAAGGAGAGTAAGCTGAATGACCAATCTTCACAGATGAACGAATGCAATACTGCGTGGATCATTGTCCCAAACTTGAGAATTATTTGTGCCTTTCTCCCATACATACTATAAGAGAAAAGGTCCTTTATAATTTTATAGAGGTGGTATATATATATATAGAGTGGAGATTCTTCGTTCACAATCTACAGTTGCTATATATTAAGGAGTCTAAGAAGGCATGATGTTGATTTCTTTTTTTACAGTGCTTCTATAACATTGGTCGATCTGTCCACGCCAATATTTACAAATTTTGAAACATTGGTCGATCTGTCCTTGCCAAGATTTACAAATTTTGAACTTTTAGTCACAAGATAACACAAATCACAGTAAAGTTGGACTATCCACGTCAACATTTAAATTTTGAACTAAAAATCATAACACATCACATATCGTGGCCTTTCAATCAAGAGAAAGGCTCTTCAAAATCTGAAAAGTCTCGAAAGTTCCACACGAAACGATTCAGCCGTATAATTGATATATATTAATATACAATTTGTAAATATACAAAAATCCCCAACTTACATACAACATATGACAATTAATATATACTATTATAGGACTTTCAGCACTCTTACAAAAACTTGAAATTTCATAGATTTTTTGTATTCAATGAATCTAATGGTTATGCTATTATTATTTCCAATATAATAGGGCACAATCTTTGTTTTGAACTCGTATTTTTTGTGAAGAACCTGTCTTGTAATTGACTGGGTGCATTTGTTATGCTCTTTCGCACCGTTATTGGTGGTAATACTAATTTATTTCTTATTGATTTTAAGGAAAATAGATATTCAGTGGGAGTATATAACAACTGACGTGTCATATTGAATGGATGGCAACATGAGCTATGAGGTGAGAAATCAAGAAAATAACACTCAAAAACACACTTATAGCAAACCCTAGACAAAGTCTACACTTTCTTCCAAATGTTATGCCCTTTTTTTCTTCCCATCTTGTCTTCTTAGAGAAGCTCAGTTCTTCCCTTATAATACATAAAGTTAGTAGTGTGAAGGAAGCATGGAAAAGAAGGCTCTGATCTCCCCATCTTTTTCCAATATGAAACATGAGAAGAAAGATGAAGATGATCAAATAGCTGAGGAGGAGCCTCCAATCTTTCCCATTTACTCGGCTCGATCGGAACAAGATATGTCTGTTATGGTATCTGCCCTCTCTCGAGTTCTCGGTTGCACCGGATCAGAAAACGTTCAGGTTTCATCTGACTCCACAAACCAAAACTCATCAACTACTGTCGGAGCACGAATTCCAAACCAACCTCGCAGTAATCAAGAACAAGGTAAACATATATGGAAAAGGATATAACTTATATGTTTGGTAATTGTAGTTAAGATTTTGATGTGTTGCTTTAGATCTTATGCAACAACTAACATTCTAGTGTATAATCTCTGACATGAAATCTATGAACTAATTATAATTAGCTTATTAATCTTTCCATATTAGTTAGGTTAATTTGATTTTGACCTAGCTTTTCCAGGTTGTAATGGACTTAGTCGTACAACTTACAAGTGAATTAGAAGTCTACCTGGAATTGTTGACCCTTGATTATGATTTTATGTTGACTTTAATGTGAAGGTAATTCTAGGCAAGGAAGAAAACACTATAGAGGGGTGCGGCAGAGGCCATGGGGGAAATGGGCAGCTGAAATACGCGACCCTAAGAAGGCAGCACGGGTGTGGCTCGGGACTTTTGATTCTGCAGAAGCTGCAGCAATTGCATATGACGAAGCCGCACTTAGATTCAAAGGGAATAAGGCAAAGCTCAATTTCCCCGAAAGGGTTCAAGAAACGGTTGATCTTCTTGATAACTATAATGCGTTAATGCTAGAGAATTATATACGTGTTATGAGGACTAATTCTAGTCTAGCATCCTCAAGTACCACACCAGTCTCTGGAACTTATAATAGCTCTTCATCAGGACATTCCAATGTTGGTAGATCTTTTGTTTCTTCAGCTTCGGATTCTCAAGATTCGATGTCCCATGATACCATGGTGTCTATGACGTCATCAGCTTCTTACCAAGATGATCAGCATGGACTAGATGCAGTGTGGATTAGGTCACCCGATTTCTGAACATCTTCTTCAAGCTCTGGTTCTATGAACAAATGGGAAGAGTTTGACAATACTAATAACGCAAGGTAATTTAATTTTTATTGTTTCCAAGGGATGATGAAACTCAATGATGCTGGTACCTTTTTTGTCTATGTTTATGTAAGTTATGGATTTGCATTTGATACTCGTAAACGAGTATTTATTTGATCACAGACGGATTTATAATTCTGAATGAGGTTCGATGCATGTTGTTATTGGTTAGTAAAATATGATCAAGCTAGTAATTTTCATTTTTCATACGAGCATGGTATTCTATATATATATATATATA